>JAQFXM010006356.1:0-13358 GCA_034693345.1 Entomobrya multifasciata | reverse complement strand
TATGTCTGTGTTAAATGATTTGATAACTAATTGCTTGTTATTGGATTGTAAGTTTAGAAAGCTGAGGTTGGTTAGAATACAAATTACCAAAGTTAGTATATAATTTAATATCACGCTCTTCATATTGAAAACCAATTGCCTTTGAAATTGCAAAAAATACCACTTCTTTTTATGCTGCAAAACATGAACAGTCGACTGAATTAGTTAGTTCTTGATTATACTTTTCTTTTAGTCTGCAAAAAATAACCATTTTACTTTAAAGGATTGTCAAATTTAGAAGCACAAGTGTGTTTAAAATTTGAAAAGAATAACCTTTGAAAACTTTTATTTTCGTTTAAATTAAAGACAATACGCCAACATAAAATTTATTGAACAATTGAAAATTCGATTTGTTTTAGAAGAAAATAAAACAGACGATTGGGAAAACATGTGGCGTAACAGATTTGAAAACATGTTTTAGCAATTAAAACGGATATCCGCAATTAAAAACCAGACAAAAATATTTGTCCTTAAAGTTTTAACGAACTCAGTTTAAATAACAGCTCCAAGTTACACGTATCACTCGTTCTGGTCTGGGAAATTTTATTCTGTGTGAATATCAAATGTGTACTATAAAATCCTCCGCTGCAAACCTTTCAAAATTCTTTAAACTCTAGAACAAAATTGCTTTTTCGTTAACAACAGGAAAGATTTTGTAAAAAAATACAAGTTATCCTGAAATCGGTTTCACCAATTTTAGGGTAACCGAACCCGTGGATGACCCCATTATGCAAAGTAGCAACAAAAAATATTCAAAAATTTACGTTTATTAACCAATTTGCGGTATTCAGTTTAGACCCTTGAAACAAACTAATTTTCCTACGAGTTTCTATGATGATAGAAACGTCAATTGCAAAAGCTACTTGAGCAAAATGTGGGCTGTTTATTATCCATGATCAATTTACCGTGTACACGATCTAGCTTGAACTAAAATAGGCTTCGATAACTTATATGTCTGTGTCAAATGATTTGATAACTAATTATTTAATATTGGGTTAAGTTTACGAAACGTTGTTTACAAAGCCAATTACCAAAGTGAGTTTATAATCTGATGTCAATATCTTCATATTGAAAACCAATTAACTTTGAAATTGGAACATTTTTACTTGTTCTTTGTATGTTACAAAACATGAGAAGGCCATCGAATTAAATATTTCTTGATTAAGCGTTTCTTTTTTTTACGAGACAATATAAGATTTCCCATTTTAGCTTCGATGATTATCCAATATAGAAGTAAAGTTGTGTTCAAAACTTGAAAGCAACAACTTTCCAAGGCTTTTACTTTCGTATAAATGTAAGGTAATATGGGAATCTAAAATTTATTGAACAATTTCAAACATAATTCAATTTAGAAGAAAATTTAAAAAATAATCGGGAAAACATGTGATATAACAGACAAAAAACATATTTTTACAAATGCAACAGATATCAGCCTTTAAAACCCAGAAAAAAATATTTGTCCTTAAAATTTCAACAAAGTTTAATTTAAATAAACAGCTCCGAGTTACATGTATCAATCATTCTGGTTTTGAAAACAATATCAAAATTCTGTGTGCAAGTGAAATTTAGATTATAAAATCGCCAGCTATAAACCTGCAAATCATTTAAAACTCTCCAACTAAGTTTTTATCTCGTTAACAATAGGAAAGGTTTTGTAAAAAAAGTTGCATTTTGAAAGGTTCGTGCATTTATCATTTAAAGTTAAGTTACACTTTGTGTCCCAATTACGAAAATGTTTGAGTTAATACCGTATCCATGGATCACACCACTTTACAAAAAAGCGTTACAAATGTACCAACTAAAGTACAGCCGTGTACCACATTACGGTCTACAAATGAAATTTTACCCAGACGATGTTCCATATTTAGCAAAGCCAGGATATTCTGCAATATACTTTATTGTGGTAAATATACTTGTAGTGTTTTTGGGTTGCTTTACTCTTACAAGTAAATTAATACCAACCAAACAACAGTTTACTGCAATAGATGTTCTGCAAATAGGAATGGTATTTTTATGCGTTTTGTGGTTACTTATTATTTGTGTTTTACCAAGAGTAGAACACTTGTATGACCAAATACATTTTCCAAATGCAGTTAATAAGGCACTATTAGCAAATTCCAGCACACGTGTACCAGATGGTTACCTTAGTGATATTCCTGGATTTTTGATGGTCAACCTTGTAACATTTTTGTCATTTGTTGGATCTTGGCTTCCGTTAGTTCTACGGTATTTGCATTGTGATTTCTGGTACATAGTACTTAAAACTTTAGGTTTCAATTTAAATGATTGGTTTAGCTGGATATTTTCACTAATTCTATCAATTATTCATTTTGACTTCATTGCTCTACGAGATATTGTGACTTGCATTTTACTACATTATGGCGTATTAATGTCAGTTGATGGGCATCTTTCTTCTATAAGTAAACTTTCAGAACAATGTAATCAAAGTTATTTTCAAGTTAAATCGTACGAAAAGCTTTTTGTTTTATACAACAGAATTTCACCCGTCTATAACAATTTGTCTTTTTATATGGTTGTGTTTACTATAATTGTACTGAGCGAACACCTTTGGATTGCAATCAACTGTTTTAGTTTTCTACCTCATTTTATAAATTTCGTGTTTTTAGAATCTTTTGTCTTGGGATTGGTAATAGCCATAAATATTATGAATTTTGAGGCAAGTTTAAGGAGTAAAAGTAGTATATTGATAGAAACTAGTATTAAGCAGCTAAAAATATACTTGAAGCGTCGAGATAGTTTGGTTATTAGAATGTGGAGAGCCCAACAGCCTCTTCCAATTAACTGTGGAGAGAAATTTGCATTTACTCAAGGTGCGGTAATGACCTATTTAGGAGTTTTGACAGATGTCGTGACAAATGTTTTACTAATATTCCGTGTTTAACTAGCAAATAAAACATGTTTTTGTTTTTATCAATATCAATTCAAGGTTTTTTTGTATTTTTTTCTTTTATTTACCAAATTCGATTTTGTAAAAATTGAAATTTTAATGATTTTATATAAGCTTTATTTCATAAAAAACTATTTGGAAAACTGGATTACTAAAACTGAACTGAAAATTGCTTGCAAAACATTTAAACCCAACGGCGATTAATATCATGGCAAACCGTGAATTGAAATTTGTATGTGTATAATTTTTCGCATCGACTGCCAATAAAGTTATCAATTTTTTATAATTGCAATTCATTTTAGTCGTCATGGGCAAACAAGTAGACCCGGCTTTGTTGTTAATCATGGGTTGTCAAAAAAATATTGGCTTAAAACTTGAAAATTGCTCAAGTATTGATCGAAGGGAAAAAATCCAATTCGAACTACTATATGTTTCTACAGTTTACCAATCTAATATATTAATGTCAAAAGTTTATAAATTATAGCGACGCTGCCCTGATATTTATCTCTTTATTCTGGGCTTTTGTTGGAGCTGCATACTGTTTTAATCTGGCGTGTATTTATGAAAGTTATACTGTTGGATAGGGTATTATAAATAAATATCTTAACCGTAATTCGGTGTGTTATTGTAAAATTATTAAAATATTTGTGTGCAGGAAACTGTTGAAAACAGCTTTGTTTTTCGCAATCGTGGTTTTTGGTAAAACCTTCTTGTCTGGGCATTGTAACCTATTGTAGCTAAATTGGTTTTATCATATTTAATATCTCAAGTTTTCTAGGCATTAAATATTTTAATAGAAAAAATAAATACATTTGTTCCATTTCAGTTGACCAGCGAATTTATCAGGCAATTTGATTTTTTTGTGCATAAGTATAAAAACTAGGATTTCTGCAAACGATATGAACATTGACATAATCATAAAAAATTTTTTTCGATAAAAACATTTTATTTTTACCAATATCTGTGTTTCAATTGATTTTTTAACGTTCTGCGTAATTCCTTGACGTACTTTGTAAATTCCCTTAGTAGCATTTTGGCTTTCCCGCAGTCTACTACCTTAAACTACCAACATTTCTTAATATATTTAAAATGGAGACATTTGATCTGGGTCTCAGTAAAATCAGACCTGTTTTCCCCAATCCTTGGATCACTCCAATGTACAAAATAGCTATGAAAATGTATTCCAAAAGCCATGGGCTTATACCCGGATATGGCGTTCAGTTTAAACTCTTAAAACAAACACAGCTTCCTACTTTGTCAAAACCTCAAATGACGTCAAAAGTTTTCATTTTTTACGGATTTAGTATTTGTGAGCACATACTCTCAATATATTCTATTATTCACAGACACCAAAGTATCAAATCCTACGACCAAAAATATGGCTCTTTTGATATACTACGAACTGCATTTCTAGTGTTGTATCTAGTGTGGCGAATATTTCTCTGTGATTTTATTCGTTTTATTCTACTTATGGACAGAAAGACAATTGCTACTTTTCTAAATAAACTGATGACATACAACATGAGAACAAATGTAAGTATCAAACTTTATAAAGACTATGCTGGCTGGTTAATGGTTTATTTACAATTTGGTTTATACATGTTTGGAACTCCGTTGTCTTTTGTTTTACGATATGCTGGACTTGATCCATGGTATGTTATATTTGACGAGATAGGTTTTAGTATTAATGGTGATAAAAAATCGTGGACTCTGTGGACGATTTCGTTTTTATTATCGGTGTTTACAGATATAACTATTTGTCAAAGAGATATAATGCCTGAACTTCTACTGATTTTTGCATATATAATGTCTGTAGAAGCGTACATCGCTGCAATCTTAAAAGCAACAGAAGCTAGCCCGATTAATCCAAAAGGGTTGAATGGCTATATATGTTTGATGATTACATCTAAAAGGGTGTCACTAGTTCAGAGTTCAATTGCAGGGTGCTATGTAACTTTTAGCTTAATAATTATTAGTTTGTTTTCGTGGTTTGCTATAAATTGTTTTAGAATAGTGCCTTTATTCATTGTAGCAATATCTGCTGCTGCATTTATTGGAGGTTTGGGAATCGCGCTGTTTTTAATAGGCTTATATGATAACCTAAGATGTAAAAGTGTGGAGTTGATTCAGAGTAGTGTAAAACGGTTTCGTGGTAGCAAAGGTAGAAGTTTGAATGGATACATGAGACGAAAATGGATTGCGCAACATCCCTTGCCTTTTAAATGTGGACTCTTTTTTTCATTTAGTAAAGAAGCTTTGATGATTTATATGACTGTTTTAAGTGATATGATCACTAATTCGGTGTTACTAATTAAGGTATAAACTATTTATTTATAAGAAACTGATATGTATTGCAATTTAAAATCCAATTTAAACTTTGTATGTCAGACTAATGCGCACAAATTTGATTTGTTTGATCGGTTGTGTCTTTTATATCCAATAGAATAGATTTTTGTGGCAAAATGTTGATACATACAACGAATAGAAACATAGACTACTTAATCTAAAACATATTTGTAGACCGGGCAACTTGAAATATTGCACAAAACATTAGAGATATTTAATATGGAGGAAACCCCATACTTTCGTAAATATTAATGAAATTTTATTATTTGGTTCTATAATTTTGCTTATCTTATGACCAGAAAATAACCTAAAGAACTATACTGTCAATGTTAAAATGTAAGCTAAGTTTTGAAATAATAAATGAAATTATTTATTGACGTTTTAGATTCGTGTTCATAGCATTTTAAATAAACCTGTGCCTTGGATGGTTCAACGTAACTATAGAATCTTTAGAAAGAGCAAGTATAAGCTTTCTCAATTTATGTTTTCGAAATAAGTTTGTTGCGAAGAAATAGTTTCCTCGTTAATCGGTTCAGAATTTTACCAAAATATTTCGAGTTTTTGTATAAAAAAGAACAATTTCAGCTACACAAAATGAGTACATGTAATCAAAATAGTCAGTTTAATAAATCCGTTCAACCATTTCCATGGATTACGCCATTTTACAACCAAGCACTCCAAATATACCGTTTAAAGTACAAACGTACACCGTTTGACCGATTTGACTTTCAATTTTTTCGTTTGCATTTTGATGTGGTACTCTTTTCTACACAAACAGATTTACACTACTTCAACATACCGGTTGTTTTGCTTGTTTTTACAAATTTTCAATCAAACTATTTACCTTTGAATTCAAAAAGGAAACAAAAAAACAAAGAAAACACCACAAAATACATATTAATTGAAAATTCATGTATACTTGTACGTTGTCATATAAACAAATTCACATAAATTTTGCAACAATTAAGGTTAAGACAATGAGCTTTCTAAAACTATAATTGTGTGATTTGAATTGAGATTGAATTATTTAGGCTCTGTTGAAAACCAATTAAACCTAATATTTGAGCACGTTGCCATCAGATAATTTTCTAAACGTAACATCGCCACGATATAAGATGTATGTCCCCTTGTCCTACTGGTTGTATATGGCTACACATACCAGAGGAGTGGGATATGGTCTGTGTGCAACGGAATGACTACGATCAGAGCCCTTAGGTTATGTTGTTACTCAAGCTCCTACTTTATTCCAACTGACTGACTCGTCTGACCTGACGGCCAGCTAAGCTCCATCAAGCACATACATACATACATGGTTGTCAATACATTATGTCGAGGGTATGGCTGGTATCCAGCCATACATACATGTTACAACGAGTTATGAATTGCCTTTTTCCAAACCTTCAAACTAATCGGGTACGGACTACGAAAACGTGTAATGAATATGAAGAACTTCTTTTTTCTCCCATATTCCTGGGTATCACTATATTAAAAAATGACATGCAGCATCTATCACCTCCTCACGCTACTGATGTAGAACAGTCGCTACCCTCATATTTTTTTTGCAAGTTTTAAAAAAGTCAACTGGATTACTACACTAAATAATGCCAGGATATTCTGCTATTTGTTTGGTAGCGCTTGAAATTCTTTTTATAGTTTTATCATGTTCAATTACTGCGCGTGAATTATTCACCGATAAACAAAAGGTTGTATTAAGTTTGTAAACCCTTACCCCACTTTGTTCAGCGCTTTTGCTTAAAGCACCAGCTAAATCAATTTTCAACGTATAACTCTAAACAAAGTAATGTCCACATTGGAGTTAATTCATGAATTTGTTTTTAAATGTCTTTACATATTTAACAAAGCCAGGCTAATTATTTTGTACAAATTAATGTGATTTTAATGCAAATGGGTCTTGGCTAAAAAAATTAAAACCTCTTTATCTGCAGTGAATAAGTTGGAAGTTGGAATTTTTCTTGGGAACTTTTAAAGTAATTCGATGTCTTACCCTAAACGTAATACAAGATTTCAACAAAACCAACAACAAATTATAAAACTCGTATATTTTTCTGTGTAATTACATTTTGTCAATTTATTGAAATTAGTATTCAAATCGTCGTTGAAAGATTGTTTTTCTTATATTTTGTAATACTTTAATTTTGACAGGTCTTCAAATCCAGCAAAACTGAAAAACATTTTAAATTAAGGATTATATCAACTGATATGATCAATATCATACAAAATTAATTACGTTTTGCTAAAAAAAGCTTTTGCATTGGCTACTTATAATGCTACTCAGTACAAAAATATATTATGACAATAGTAATATTTTTGCCTGGAATGTCCGTGGTAAAGCTTCCTTAAATGCATTAAAGATTTACTAAATAATAATCATGTTTAAGCAGGAATTATTAAGCTTGTCCCAATAAAGTATCGGCCGTCAAAGCCGGGATCTTTTCAGGCTACAAAGTGGTCCAAACCAATGTTTTTTAAAGTCCCGAACTTAAACAATCATTACATAATAGTTTAATGTCAAAAACGAAATCGTTTTTCTGAAATTTCTCAACCTATTTTCAGTTTAAGACTTTTGCTTTGTTTGCATATAGTGCTGCGTCTATAATCATATTGATTTACAGAAACATTGTAATAAATTTCGCCACAAATTAAGTGTAAGTCCTGACGAGCTTCGAGATTTTTTTTTGATAATTTATCTGTTTCAGTAAATACTACTTTGTGTTGTTGTTTTCCATAAGTGTACCAATGGTGCAGCCCAACTAGTTAGATTGCTCCATTTAAAAGGAAAAATACAAGCGTAATTTTACGCAAGGATCATGCTGGTTGTTTTTGCTGGTTTATGTAAAAATTGGTTTATTTATTATTAGAATTCCCTTGTCGTTCATTTTGCAATATATTTATTTTTGGACTTATTTTTGTTAACATGAATTTATTTTAAAAGAAAGTAGTTACTCACACGATCAATAAATTTATGACAGAAAAAAATGATATGAGAATTTATAATAAATAACCAGTAAGAAACATACCTAATAATGTTTTAAAATCTAATATTAACTGTTGGTAAAAAATAAAACTACCAAAACTAAACATATGAAGTTTAAATATAAAGACATATACAATATATATGTAATTCACTTGGATTGCTTTACAAAAAATATATTTTTCATATAGCTTTTAATAGAATTTCAACTGTGGAAGACAGAACAAACATTTTACTTTGAATTTAACTGGTGATCTTCATATTTCACCACTTTAATTAAAATGAGTGCAACCAACGTGATAAGTTTTCAAAGCAAATCTTTTCCCCCACTTCCATGGATCACACCATTTTACAAAAAAGCTCTTTACATATATCGTTTTAAATACAAAAATACACCAAATTTGGGAATAGACTTACAAGACACATCAAACCAAATGCCTAACTTGATTAAACCGTCATACTCAAATTTTGCAATAGCTGTGGTATTCAACATTCTCATTTACATTTTGATGATATACTCATTTTGTCACAAACGGATACACACCCCAAAGCCATACATCACTACAGATATACTTCAGTTGGCCAATTTAGTCCTAAGTTTTGTTTGGATGTGTTGTATATGTCTTCTTGTACGAATCGAAATATTTAAGAATATAAACGATTTTCCAAGGGCAGTTAACAAGTTAATAAATTCAAATACAAAGGAGCGTCAACCAAAAAATCTATTAGAAGACATTCCCGGTTTACTTTTGTTAATCCTTGCAGCTATTGTTACAAGTGTAGGACACTTTTTTCCTCTTATTTTTCGATACGTACATGCAGATTTCTGGTTTGTAGTGTTTGAAAAATTGGGATTTAATATGGACAATTGGTGCCCATGGTTGATATCATTAGTTCTTAGTCTGATCTGCTATGATCTTATGGGAGTAAGAGATGTCACTTTAAATGTTTTTCTGACTTACGCTATATTTTTATCTGCAGATGGTTATTTAAGGGGAATTCTTAAAATTTCTACATTTGCTCGTTTCAATGACATTACATTACGCAGTTATCGACAATTGTTTCTATTGTACAGCATAGTAGCAGAAACTTACAACAATATTGCTTTGATAGTTGTGGTCTTTTCTCTAATTGTGTTTAGCATATTGTTGTGGATATCTGTAAATTGTTATTACGTTGTTCCATTTATTCTGGTTTTAATTTCCTTTTCTGGCTTTTTATGCGGCACTGGTTTAATATTGAATATGATGGTAATGCTTGCTAAAAAAGTGTTGTTTTAATTAAAGATAATTTAAAACAACATTTTGCTCTAAGGGGAGGTAGGAAGGGATACATGTGGAAAATTTGGAGGGCCATGCTACCATTGCCAATAAACTGTGGGCATAGATTTGCATTTACCAAAGATGCTGTGATGAATTATACGAGAGTTTTGACTGATGTCTTTGTTAATGTGTTGCTACTATTTAAATTGTAAATCTAGTTATTAAAAATGGTTTTTTTGCTATAAACTATTTATGTATTAGCACTGGAGAATTTAGAATGAATAACTATTTTAGTTTTAATGAAACAAAATACTAGGTATACCAGCTGCAGTATTTGCAAAACATTGGCGGATATCTTGTTATGTTACTGAATTACCTGAATAACTAGTTATGAATTTTAGCACGACACAAAATACGCATTTCTATAAATCATTAAAGCGTCAAACCATTCTACTTTGCAATGGTTTTCAAGTTAAGTTTTAAAGTGTGACTTTACTATGCTGTTAAACTGTGTTCCGATTATGTTTTGTAGGGACGGTATTAAAACCTTTATACACATCAGACAGCTGGCTCTATTAACCTAAAGTCCAAAATTTCTAAAGTTAATACATTCCAAGCTGCTCCAAGATCCGACTTACGGCCAAATTTAAGCTTAAAAATTTAAAAATTATTATCAAAATTGTTTTTATAATTGCCTAAGTGGTTTAACTGAAAAATTGTTTTGTTTTAAAATTGTTTATACATTTGGAGCCTTGACATTTTTCTATTGCCTTACTTCTGAACTATTTCATATTGTAAATATTTTTGTTTAGTTAATACTTTTATATTAAGTCACAAGAACTCGTTAACTTGTTTCCTAATCGTAAGTTTGTCCTAATAGAACAATTTTGACCGAAAACGTTTTCAATAAAGTACCGAACAAATGTAATTATCAACAAAAATTTACTACAAGATAATACGACAAATTGTTTTTCAAGTGTACGATGCTAAGCGTTTTAATTGGAATGAATGAGCAATTATCTCGTTGACAACTACTTGTACGTGAAATTATGGGAAGACAACAAAAAATAAACGGAACAAGACAACAGACTTTGAAGTCAAACACTTTCAGAAATTAATTAAATCTATGTTATTTCAGTATTACTCAATTGCCTCTCATGCTTTCATAAAACAACAAGTCATGAAAAGTCATGAGAGTGAATACGTAGATGAATGTATATGCATCGTATTTTTATTTGTTCGTCCCACGCAATTGGATCAATGTGTGGCGAGTCATAAACTTCAATCAACTGTTCTTACGAAATAAAAAAATTAGACCTAGAGTTCCTTGACAAAAGTTGATGTACATTGACCCCTCTATCGAAATATGCAATAAAATTATTTTGTTTATAAGTCAACATGTGACCTTTTTGACCCTGCTGTCTCAAGTGGGTTCGACCATAAAAGCTGGAAAAAATTCGAGCGAAGAAGTACTTGGCTTGAAGTGTCTGTGTGGCAAGTTTGAAGTAAATTGGTTGGCGCGTTTCAGAGTTAGAGCGCACACAGACACAAACAAACTAAAAATATAACTACAATGAATACATTTATCTATGTAATAAGACATTGCCCAGAAAGATTTGGGTTATTCTATAAAACCATAATTTAGGTCACACTATTGGGAAAGACGTTGGAAAGAGGAATTTTAAAGTGGTTTTTGAAATAAGGCAATACAAATAGTAATCAAAAGACAATATAAATTTAATTATTTCGATTACTACTTGTGCCATAGGTTAAAAACTAATCAAAACATTCAAAACCAAATTCCGTGAATACGTTTGTCTGCTGACTCGTAAGTGCTGTCACTCTAGATTGCTATGGTTATTGTCTTTCAAAAACAAAAAGTAATCATTTAAAAGTGAAATTTGAAATTCAACTATATCCATATACCTTTTAAAAAGCTGTTTTGGTCATATAGGAGACGACTAAAATGTCGTTAACTGTTTTGTGTTTTGCTAATTTGAAATTGCAAAACAACTATAAACCGTAATATACGAGAAGCAATTACGATTAAATAACATTTTTCTTGTGTTTAATTCCAAGAAACATCATTTTAATAACCATTTAAGTGTGTCACAAAAAGTTCAAATTTTGATTACTTCATCTTGAAATTCATCTGTTATATAGGTATATAGTTGACCCATACAACCATTTAGTGTCATTCTTGGAGTACGGTCTCACACAATCTCTTTATCACAACTTTTTGCCGACCTTTCTCATGAAATGTCCTGAAAAATTATTTTTATTCTTCTATGGAAACTTAAAACTTTCACATTTTAACCGTGAATAATATAGTAGTAAAATTCTACTATAGAATTCTGTCTGTTTTAGAACAGACAGATTTAATATTTAACAAGTCTTTTTTACCAAGTTTTAATAATGACAGAATTTTCTTTACTTCCTTATCCCTGGTTAACACCGCACTACAAACGGGCACTTCAAATTTATCAATTCAAATACCGCCATTTTCCCCATTATGGTTTAAAAATTCAACAATCCGCAAATGAACTGCCATTCTTATCCACTTTAAAATATCATATTATTTGTTTTGTAGTATTTAACATTCTTCTCGTAATTGTAGGTTTCTTTATTACGGCACGAAAATTATTCACCACCAACGAACCACTAGCCGCATGGGATTTAGTAGAAGTAGCGATGTTGTTTCTAACGATTCTGTGGGTGTTTCTGGTTTGCATTTTGACAAGAGTTGAAATTCTACGTGATGGAAACCATTTCTCAAATGGAGTCAATGAAGTAACTTCAGCGAATTCCCGCACAAAAATACCACATAACATTTTAGACGATATTTCAGGCTTGTTTATAGTTATCTTTGTAATTTGTGGATCGTCCGCTGGAACATTGCTACCTTTCAGTTTACGTTACTTGAATATTGATTCCTGGTTTATTATATTTAAGGAGTTTGGATATAACTTGGACAACTGGATTGTTTGGACAATATCATTTATTCTTTCTGTTATATATATTGATTTCATTCTCCTGCGAGATGTTATGACGGACGTTTTAATTGCGTTTTCTATTTTTATGTCAGTTGATGCATGTCTTTCTGCAATCAAACAGTTTTCAGTCCCATTCAGTCGAAGTGATATTCAAGTAAAATCTTACAAACAACTCTTTATTTCGTATAGTATAATTGCACCTGTTTCAAACAATGTAGCATTGTATGCTGTGGTTTTTTCTTTGGTTGGAATAAGCTGGTACCTTTGGATAACTGTGAACTGTTTTAATGTAGTCCCGCTCTACATAAGTTTAACGTTTACACTTGCATTTGTAGCAAGTCTATTATTAATGCTAATTATATTGAATTTTACTGCAGATTTAAGAACCAAAAGTAGTAAAATTATTGAAAATTGTGTAAAACAGTTAAAATTAAATGGAAGGGGAAAGCAATGCTTGGTTTTAAAAATGATGTGGTTAGCCCAACAACCACTTCCGATTAATTGTGGGGAAAGATTTGCATTTAGTAAAGATGCTGTCATGAATTATTTCATGGTTTTGACAGATGTAGTTACAAATGTTTTGTTAATATTTGAACTATAAGATGAAACTACACTAAATATTGGTGTAATAATAGTAGTAATGTACAACAAGTAACTATTGTAAGTATTGAAACAACAAGTTCAAGTATTGAAACAACAAAATCAAGTATTGAAAACAATAAATATATCATTAGTGTTTTCGTTGTTATGCCTTAATACAGCGGATTATTTGTTATTACGACGGACGTAGATTTGCACTTGTATGCTTCAGTAGCGTA
>JAQFXM010006355.1:0-13362 GCA_034693345.1 Entomobrya multifasciata | reverse complement strand
GCAAATGCTAGCTTATTTCATAGAGTTTCATGTACTTTCATAAAAATCGCATCATCATCACACCAACCAAAAATCAACCCATAATCATCACACCAACCCATCATCATCGCATCACCAAATGAAGCGCACGTGTCAACAGAAAGGTATGAACAAAAATATTGCTTCAAGTTATGCATCATCGCATAAGCATAATAGTTGCTTGAGCTACATGTTTACTGCAATCCCAAAGAATGAGGAATTACAAATCCATTGCCCAAAGCTGACCAAATTTTGGAGAGATTTTTTTATTATTTTCCAAATCATATTAGCAAACACAAAGACAGAAAAACACGTTAAACCCATTCATACATTATATAATACATAATATCTGTGATAAAATCGATATAATATTATGTGACATGCATGCATCTAAAATATTGGTAAAAATGTAATTATTAACTATTTCATAATTATTATTAATGTTGTAAAACGTTGCACTTAGAAAACTACAAAACTTAAATTATGTAAATTATGCAACAACTGCTGCGAACTTGGAACACTATAAGTCACTTGTACCAACACAAGAAATATGAAATGTATGTCTTTAAACTATTTCACATATCTAACCTATATGAAAAATGACTAGATAAGTTCATCAAAGCAATAATAGCTGATAAAATGAATAAATAATAAATATAGTACCCTTAGGACTAGTAAAATATGATGAACCGTTAATGACTAGAAATATTACTTATGAGTAAAGTGTATTCAACTAATCTGCATCCATACATCAAAAAACGAAAGAAATGAATCAGACCAAACCATCACCTTACAACGGAATGTTTTTTAATAGCTGCATGGTGTCCAAGCGGCACTTCAGCATACGCTTTAGCTTTCGGTCATCGAACCCACAACGGTGAAAGTGTTGAATAAGCTGTTCAATAATGAACAACCCCTCATTGGCCAATGAGAAGTCCATTAGAAGGTCTTGATCCCGACTAGAAGAATACCTCCTCAATTCTACCATGGTTGGGCCAGCGGATGAGACGGAAAGGCAGACCTTCACGTTGGTGCTCCGTCTTTTCTTGGGAATCTGCTTAACCTTCTTTTGAATACACTTCAAAGGGTCCTTTCTTTGTGAAGAACGGGAACAATGAGCCTACAACATAAATTTGTGCATGTAAAACATTTGAATTCATAAATAGTACACAAAAGTACACATTATAGTGTAAAAATTACTTACAATTGGCTCAACCGGCTCTTGCTTTATTTCATCCACAACGATAGGTGAATCATCCACATCCATAGGCTCGTGCTCATGCCTGATGTGCACAGTGTCACCTGACTGTACGCTTCCAGGAGCCTCAGCAGCCGGAATCACAACAGGGGCCTCGGCAGGAGGAAGTACAACAGGGTCATTCACAACAGCATTTTCGGATACCTCGATCAAAGAAAGTAGGAAGGCATCTTGGTCATCATCAAAAGCGTCATCGTGGTTGACTTCTTTTTTTACGACCGTGTCATTAAGTCCAATGTCTTTCAAAATATCCTTGTACTGCTGGTAGTACTTGTTCATGTTTTTTCCTCCAGTGCCAGATGGACCGGGAATCGGAGAGGCTAATGGCGCAGGCTGATGCCTAACTACTCCAGAAGGTGGTGGTGATGGTGTTCGCGGTGGTGACGGTGGTGGTGGGGGAGGAGGTGGTTGAGTTGGTGCAGCCTCTTCAATAGTAAACTTTGGAAGAACAAGGCTGTCAGGTGTCCAAAAGAATCCTTCGCCTGTCCCAAAAAAGCTTGCAGGCCAACATCGAGCGTCGGCAAGAACGTCTTGCCATCGCATTCCTTCGGTTTCCAAGAAATGAGAATAGGCCCTGACCCAGGATGCAGTTTTGAAGAAATGGTAGCAATCTGTGACAACAAAAAAAAATCGGTTGTGAAATTAAGTTAAAAATTTCATTGCATTTAAAAAAAAGAAAGTTGCATTTAAACTACATATATTATATCATACGTACCAACATCTTCTTTGACCAAAAGAGTAGGATTGATGACGCAAGCAGTCATCAGTGCGTATTGGTAAGCTGTGGTCTTGTCACAGTCCCCAACATGCATGCATGGAGTTGTGTGTATCTTCCTCGAAATAGGATGGTAATCAAATGGAGCCTGCAGAATTCCTGGTCTTTCAATGAATTCCACGCGACTCCTCCCACTCACAATCTCAAATCCGACGCACCCCTCAACATCATCGTCAGAAAAATTAGGAACAAAGCGATTCCTGTCTCCTTTAACAGGATAGAGTAAATTGAAGTCAACAACGTCAATTTTTCCAAGTGCCAAACACTTGAGCAGGAAATACTCAGTTTCAGCGTTGGGGCGACACTGGCCATTCAAATGGAAACAAACAAATGTCGGCACTGATCCAGTGGCGCTATCGTAGTGTGTCCCGTCACAAGGATAACGTTCTCCGTTCATCTCCATGCAGTAGAATCCTGGGCAGTCTTTTGGCTTCTCCAATGAAACATGATTTAACATGTACTCGACTTTAGCATTAGCCATTCTAGTTGTAGAGTTGTACACGCAGAGACGATAAGAAAACTATTATAATTGACTAACTGAATCGTTCTTATAAGAACAATATGCTGACAAACGAATAAAAATATATACGTTGAACTTAAGACGAGTTTAACGCGATTATGTTGTGGTGATAAATAACTTGTAATCGGCAACTTGTTTTTTTACTGAGACAGTAGCCGTTCTTAAAAGAACAGCTATGTATAGTAAATATGCGAAACGTCAGCACATACGAAAAGATAACGTTACTTGAAAAACAGCAGCTGAAAATTGACTAGCTTTGATTAGTCATCACTGAATGATCAGAGTTTTCAGAATGAGATGAAAAATGAAAAATGTCACGATGTTTATATACGAATCGCTAAATCTCAGTATCATACTATGTCCATAGAATAGATGATGTGAAGATTAAAATGCATGAGCTCTCATGATATGCTCTTTGGCATTCACTGATATACATCATAAAGATCATGTACATGACGTGTTTTCTTTATTTATGTTGAAAAGAGCTCGGGAATTTTTGGATTGTTATTTTCGTTAACCCTTTTTGAAGTGAAATAATTAATACTTCACAATGAAGTTCTTTTCATTGTTGCTTGTTTTGACGTATGTATACATTGTACATGCATCATGTGAAGAGATCCAGCAGTGTAACGAGTGTTTACGACAGAGGTGTGTCTGGTATGGAAAAGCTGAGAAGAATTTCTGTGGGAAATCAAGTGCCCCTAGAAATTCATATACTACGAAAACACGTAGTGTAATTTTCTGTGCAAGTAAGAGTGACCGCAGTTATTATTTCATATAGTTTACTTACCATTATACACATGTAAGTACGCATGTCTTTTCCAATTTTATAAAGTATCGTTACCTTGTTTTGCACCAGGTCGAGTGATTGATCTTGATCAAAATAAAAATGCTACACAGACTGAGCGCACATATGCATCAACGACAACAAGGACATCAAAATCTATATCAAAGGGTACGAGTTTATAGATTATTGGTTAAATATGAATGTAGATGTGCTGTTTCATGAGAAAAAGTTGTTATTGAAGGTGTCCCTGTCGCCACTGAAATGAAAAATGAGCTTCTGATTGAGTCTCAATTGTCAACTACATTGTCATCCGCAACTGATTCTAGCACACAAAACCACAATCCAGCCACATTTACGGAAGGTAATCCTTTTGTTCTTCTACAGATTTACACGTTAAATGCAAGTTTGATGCATTTGATATCGAATAATGTAATTGAATACCATTATTCGTATTAAAGGAACTAGTACCGAACGTGTGACCACTTCCAGACAAATGAAACATGAAGGTAATAAATACTCGAAAACTGAAATAAACAATAGATTGGTGTGAAAATGTGATTCCCTTATTTTGTAGAAATAGTCACACCCACGCAACACACAAGCGAAAGATCAGAGGTTTTGGCAGCCACCAGCAGCGCAGGTTCAATAAACGATTTTGGGAGAGAAGAAAAAAGTACGTACATGTTCACTGCTTTATTTGTAGATATTTTGGTAGAAAAAATTTATATTAACCAAATAACGTTTAATATTATGATTTACAGAAGCAAAACTAGAGGTTCTCAGAAACCATTGTAAGGGGTATGCAAGTTTTAAGAAGATACGACTGGCGAGAAAGGGAAAACTAATGACAAAGGAGCAGTTTCAAATGGTTGTCAGGAAGTGTTTTCGGACAATGCTGTAAACAATATCAATACAAGTATTCATGTATTTGCGGTTAAAGTGATACATTATAATAGCAGATATGAAAAAAACAATGACTGATAGTCATCAGCGTCGTATTTTGGTGATTAATGATAAATATGGGAAAATATTTTATTTCCATTCCCAGAAAACAAATCGAATGTATTTTTTTTTGGTGATTCTAAATATAACTTTTTTAATGCTCTCTTGTAATCTTCTACGTACATCTTACGTATGATGTCATGTCACGAATGTGAATTTAATAAGACTTAATAAGTTAACACAAGAAATAATTGATTTATGCATTCATTTCCATTTGTTATGTGATCCCTGAATAAAGTTATTTATCTATGTATTATGATAAAATGTACCGGAATACTGAAATTGAAAACTGCAAGCCACGTAATTATTCTAGAAATTTGAAGAACAAATCATTATGATGCATGAGGGTATAACGCGTAGAATTAAAAATTAGCATGTGGTTTGAGCGAGTTAAATCGAAACATACATCATAATATCATCATCATTATACGTCAATATTCAAGGTATAAAATATGAGTTTGATTTTTTGATCAATATGGTATCACGAAACAATGAGATACCTCCGTAATTTTTTCGCCATCACCACATCATAACGTTAAAATAAAGCTTCTTATTCTGTCCATAGTTAGCATTAGCAGAGACAAGTTATCAAAAGGAAAAAAGAAAGCAAACGCTGCTAAAGTGTCATCTATATGTGTTATTTTGTTTTCTAATCGTAGCAATACTAAATTCTGATCAAAGATGACAATCGTAATTTTTGATAATGATATTTGTTCATACAGGTAAACAACATGTTTGGTAAATGTTTTGAAATATGTGTAAACAAGTTGAGCCCATGCACTCAAGTTGAGCCCAAGTGGTAGTCTCAATTTGTGCCTGAGTTCCGAAAATCAGTTACTAGACCACTAATTTATATGATTTAGATATCCTACTGGAATAGTGAAAGGTCAAATCTCAAATGTAAGAAATGATTCTAATTCAGCATCTCAATTTGTGCGTGAGATCCGAAATTCAGTTAGTTGGTCATTTATTTATTTTATAAAGACTCTACTGGGATATTTAAAGGTCAAAACTTAAATCTGACCTAAGATTCATATTAAAAATCTCAAGATATGCATAAGTTTCGAGTTTCAATCTTCAACCACTGTATTCAGTGAAATTGTAAAATAAGTACGTCATTCACAATTTTTTTGTAAATTGCATATAATACCACACAGTAAAAACACAGACGCACGGAGCACCAACACAAAGTCAGTGCATTTACCATTTTATATTGCAAGAAGTTATGGAAATTTACTTTTTTTAAATAGACTTTTGTGTACAAAATCAATTAGATTGAACAACCGAACTAAACTAATTGTGCTTGCTTTAAGAGAAACTCATCGATTCCGTCCAGAGAATTAAAATTAACAGTTAAAATCACTATTTAGTCCAAGTTCTATTTCATCGTCAATAATTTGGGTAAGTGACTTAAATTACTTAAATTAATTAAAGACTAAATTGATGTAATTTCTGTGATCGACTTTGTTTTTAAAAATTCATTATTATTAATTGAAGCTTTGTTGTTCCAATTCAGAAACAATTGGAAAAGCTTCATGTCCATTGCCTTGGGGGTGATGGCGATACAATTGGAAAAGCTTCGTGTCCATTCTCTGGAGAAGCCGCCGAGACAATTGGAAAAGCTTCGTGTCCATTCTCTTGGGAAACCGGCGATGCTGGGTAGCATTTTTCTTGTGGTTTTGGTGCTGTTCGGGGGGTGCCAAAGGTGTGATTTTTTTTTCATATTGTTATGTGATGCATTTGTTTAAAATTAAGTTTTTGTTTCATTTATTTTTTATTTTTAGGATGCAGTATTGTAGAGGATTGTGTAACGTGTACACAGAATGGATGTTTTTTTGTGTTGTTGGGTAATGGGGAAATTTGTTTGGACAGTATGGATGGGGTTAAGGCTGTTGTGGCTGTCCTTCAACCCTTTTCTTCTGAAATGTGCGATGCAGTCACGCCAATCATCATCATCAACACCACTAGAAAAACCACCACCACCACAAAGTCCACAACAAGCAGCTCCACAACAAAATCAACCCCAGCAACCTCAGCTGAAGATGGAGTAGGACTTGGATGGTACTGGATCCTCCTCATCGTCATTTCCTCTTTCTTATTATTTTTGGTCGTTGGCTTTGCGCTTTACAAGCGTGCCAATTTAAAGTATCGTCGTCACCATGATCAGCTTCATATTCATGATATTTTGTAATGTGTATTTTATGCATCTTGTATTGTATTGAGAAAGTTATCAGCATTCCTGATCAGAGTAAGCCGCTGATAGTTATATATTGTAATGGTGTGATAAGTGGAAATGAACATGTAAATAAATAAAACTACAGTTTATAATTTTATTAAAAGATAATAAATCAACATATAAAACACCAGAAAGTAATTATAAAGTACCATCATAACACAAAAAACTGGTTGGAAACATTTAAACAGATGCACTACACTATTCAAGTATAGAACATTTTATTCCATGAGCTATAAATAACTATGTCACTAATTTCTTCAGGTATTTAACTTAAACACTAACAGTTAAACGAATTAAGTACGAAATCTTAAACATATAAACATAGAATATTGTTACCTACTTTTTATTTAAACAGTGATATTAACTAAAAACATAACACTAACGCTTTTGTAAGTAACATTGTGTTGGAGAAAAATTACATTGGTCCATTAAAAAGTATAAATGGCCCGTTGAAACGTATTACTGACCCGTTTAAAAGTATTATTGACCCATTGAAAAGTATTACTGACCCATTGAAAAGTTTTACTGACCCATTGAAAAGTATTACTGACCCATTGAAAAGTTTTACTGACCCATTGAAAAGTTTTACTGACCCATTGAAAAGTTTTAGCGACCCATTGAAAAGTATTACTGACCCGTTGAAAAGTTTTACTGACCCGGTGAAAAGTAACAATCACCCTTTGAAAAGAAAATTTATCCCATTGAAAAGTATACACATTAATATTAACACACGCAACGTTACATCTTTAAACCTCGACACCAGCCACCCTTCACACGGGGAATTATAAAAAACATGCATGCAAGCGCGAGTATTTATAAAGTATAATTATAAAAAAAGTATAAATATGTATACTATACTATAAATAAAAGTATGTATACTATAAAACTATATATACTATACTACACTATAAATATAAATAAAAGTATGTATACTATACTATACTATAAATAAAAATAAAAATATGTATACTATACTATACTATAAATATAAATAAAAGTATAAGCACTATACTGTAAAGTACAATACCGCCCAATATTCAATCAAATCCATCTCCCACCAGTAAATGGTTAGCCTTCGCAATAAGGACATGTACATGGTTCTTGTTCAGGTATGTCTAAGCGTGGACGCTTTATTTTGTAATGGTTAAACGGGAGAGTGTGAACACCATCAGGCATTAGGAAACGTTTGGAATCAACTGAAGATAATCCTCTCTTTCTCATGTTAACGGTGTGCACTTGGTGCTTCTTAGAAACTATCCTGACACTGTTATTTGTGTACTGAACGTTTTTTTCTAAACACTCTTTATACTGCTCATACTGACATTCTCTCTCAAGTGCAACCCTATCTATTCCTTTGCCACGTTTTACATCATACTGCAGGTATGAGTTTTTCCCTGTAATTCGGTTAACTCCTGTTATGGATTCAACACGAAACATGTACTGTTTTGGGCGCAAATAAATGAATTCAGAAATGCATCCATCAACAACCTCTGACTTCATGTAGCCTAATTTTTTCTTGTTCTCGTCAGAATGATACTTGCCAAAAAGTGGATGTTCAGGGTCAAAATTGGATTTATCAAACTGTTTGGAATGCTTTAACATATCTGCGAAAACATCGGAAGAGTAAAGGTGAAGCCAGAAAGAATCTGTATCAACACCCAAGAGAGAGACCGGTGTTTGCGGAGTGTTCCAAGTTGGCAAGGCGAAATCGTAAAACCACTTATAATGTAACATCTTCGCTATGTCCAAGCAAGTAGCGGAAATGTATACCGGACGATCCAGAGTTACTGATAGCCGTTTGAGTGCAACAAGCACCATGTCATCCTCATTAGGCTCCTTGTCGAGCACAATCACTCTTGAAATGGTCGGTTTTCTATTATACTTGACAGCGTCTGAACTTGATCTTATAACACGGTAGGATGTCCGCTTTTCCTTACTTTCTCCGCACTTGCCATAGATGGAGTTACCTTGACCAATAAAAGCGTAACGTTAGTTTTCAAAGTATTATAATTATTATGAACATTTCCAGTTTTGAATAAATATATGCTTTTTATAAAAGATGTAAACGTACCAAGTAACTTGAAGAAATTTTGCTCAAGTTTTGATGGAGCCAGTCTTCTTTTTTCGGCAAGGACATCAAAGTATGGTTTCAGGAATGGCTTTTGGCGAAATTTCACAACTCGGTGAATGTATCCGAGCTTCACGCCAATACTAAGGTAATACTGCAATGTGCGGTAGTGAACTTTGTACACATTCCTGTCGTGTAAATCAGCGACGAGTTTGGGCTCCGTTAATCTTGCTTCTGTTATCCCAAGGACACTAGCTTGAGCATGCTGGCGCGTGGACAGTTCATTATAGATTATTTGCCGTTTGTATGGTGCCGGTGGGAATTGCATAAACTTGTCATGTGTGTCGTTTGGAAAGAACAGGGTAACCTGAAAAAATAAACGTGTGATAAATATTTATGCTAAACTATTATATGAAATCAAGCTATTCAATAAATGTACCTCGTAATAGTAACCAAATTTGGCATTTTCAGGCGTTGACATTATAAAGGATTCGCCTTCCCTTAGTATCTTTTCGTATTCCCAAGCTGGACACCAATCAATGTCTCTGTACATTGTTGAGGATGACAACGCACATGGGTAGAGGTTATTTATCTATACATCAAAAAAAACTTTAATTAGGCTTTAATATAAAGTATTAAAGCTGCATTTTAGTTTTGAGGAACTTACGTCGAAGTACATAATGAACGAATTCGGTTTTGATGGATCAAAATTTGGGAGAAATTGGTTGTTTGCTTCAGCGTATTTGATGGAACCGCCTAATATTGTACAGAAAAGCATTCGTTATCATTTGTGACAACTTTTTTTAGAAAGATAACTACCTTACCAGAGCTAAAACCTCCCCTAAGTGCTGTCCGGAAGAAAAGGACTAGGTCTGGGTCCTTCAGAATTTGAAGAGAAATTCCAGTATAGGACAGACAGCAGTCAAAGCTAAGCTGCGAGATGCTCATATAGTGAATCGGATCTATCTTAAAGTCATTCAGAAACATTTTTCTCATCTTGATCATTGCATCGATAAGAATAAGAACATCGGTAATGCAGTATATCAATGTGTAGTCTCTCAAAGTTTCAACAGTCAGTTCATTCCAGACTTGTTGTGCATGGTTGTAGTCCTTCTGGCTGCATGGTTCACGTCGCAGGTCATTATAGAAGCACTCGATAGCTGGAAGGCGTTCTTCATATTTTTCCATTTCCGTGAAGTACGAGTAGCAGTATACGCCTTTACGCAGCAGTAACCTTACTTTATGATCATCGTGATAGATGTCTTGAAAGTATTTTCTTGTTACATTAAATTCAGTTTCCTGGTTCATCGTTTGCGCTATACTGTCTAAGCTTTCATTAAAGAAACTCAGGGAATCTAAAAATTGGATCTTGTTATTTATCCGAATCGAAGAAATTCGTTCTGATGTTTGCGCGATTAGGTCGACCTTTTCAACTATGTGCTTGTTGCTTGCAGCTCGTAAAATAAAATGGCCATCGTAACCTGATATTGGGTAGAAATAATGTCATGAACGATTTCAATATAATGCTTTAGCGATGCATTGTAGCTTTACCTTTACCATTGTATATAATTTTACCTTTAAGATTGTGAACAAACACGTTGAGAATTCTTGAACTTTTCCCATTGACATTGCATCCATTGCAAAGGTAACTAAGTCAGGAGGATAAAGACAAAGATGTTATTCTTTTCAGTGTTTTTAAAAATTTAAATCCTATGTAAATGCGCATACCCGATGAAATTGTAGTCTGGTAGATGGCTGTGATGTCTGTGTGTTGAACCTGGCTTGGACATTTTCCCACACCAAATGCATTCCACGGGCACTTTTGGAATAGGGACATTCTTAAGAATCTCTGGAGCAATGCGATACGCCTCCTTCTCGAACTCATCTATGTTATCATTTAGTCTATCTGCAAGCTCCAAAAGCTGGGCAATCATCCGTTCCGCTACGTTTTCTTCAGCATTTGATGCCAAGTACGACTCTGACGTAATAAGTTCGTTTCTCCAGTCCACAACGGCATATGAGTAGGCTACAGGACGATGTTTTTGAAATAGCTCCGTTTCACCATGACTTCCATTTGCTTTTTGCAGCAGGCTTTCGAAATCGCATGTCGCGAAATATGGTGCCAAAATTCTGTTCTTGTGTTTTGTAAATTTTAAGAAGTCATCTGCTGGGTAGTTGATCTTTTGCCGGCCTAACTCTGCGCAAGTTTCTACGTGTCGGTCATATGTCGCACCAAAACTTTGCAAGCAAAATCGACAAATTCCCTTTGTATATGCTCTCAAAGGGCTTTTAAAAAAGCCTGTTAAATTCCGTATGAGGCAATAGTGGCCAACTGTTCCGTTCATTACTAATAGCAGATCAATCGTAATTTTCCGTTCTTCTTTCATAATACTTAGTGGGTATGTGTGAGCCCTTATGGTCTCATATATGAACTTTTTCCGTTCATATATTTTTGAACCTGCAACTACCACTTCATTATCTTCTATTTCTAATTGGTTATCGTCTAAACTATCTGCATCTTCTATTGAATTGATTTCAAACTCAGTAATCTCATCTGGATTTTCATCGTAAATAAAGACGTTCACAGCAATATCTGGGTTGTTGTTGTGAAATTTGGAAATCTGTGAGACACAAAATGGAAACTCTATGCCTTCCCAATTAACGATTGGATCGTTCATGTAAGGCTCATAAAAAGCTTCCGAATATAATTCTCTTTTAATTTTAGCACGATGACCTATGATACTCGTATGTGCCAGAATACACCGCTTGAAACAAAAATTATCATGAGATGGGACATTAACTAGGGTGTAATGTTTCGTTCTTAATATTTCAGGTAGTTCTTGCCTTGTAGCTCCACCCAAAAGGTTCCCAATGTTCATTATAATGAACTTGAACGCATTTATTCTTTGAAGTATGAGACCTGACCCATTTTCCTCGAAATTTTCAATTCGAACATTGTATTGCTCTCTAGCCAAATTATACACGTGCGAAATTTCAAACTTGTTCATAATGGTAAATATAAATGACTCCATCGGAACAAATCTATGCGTCACATTTTCTCCATCTTCTTTGAGAAACTGCATGCTCAAGTCGAACTGAATTTTAAACAGTTTTTGTTTTTGAATCAGCTGCTGCAACGTTTTAAAGACGTTGTTTCTGAGCGCATAAAATATGCCGTCTAAATCATGCGCATCAACATTACTAAGATCTGCCTCATAAATTGTGTACGTTTCATCTAGAACCTCTCTAGTCAACTCTATGCTTATGGGGTCTTGATTTTCCTGCATTTGCTCATCGAGATTAGTATCCTCCCAGTGAGCAGAGTAGATGTGTTGTTGTAACTCAGAAACGTTGGCGAATCGGATCTGACAAGGCCCACACATTCTCTTTTGCATGTCTCGGTAAGCATCATGAGCTTCAAAAATGAAAATATTACGTTCTTAGTGAACAAGTATGGACTTCTGCGCAATAATATACAAGTTCATTTTTTTTGTGCTACTTTGGTACCAGATTTTGTTGCTCTGGGTTTCCTGGGTTGCTTGATGTGTTTATGATCATCATGTACATGCTTGGTCTCATTCGCTTCGCTTGTTGAATTTTGCGCTACGATATACAGATGCACAAGTTGCATTCTCTTTCTAATACATACATTTAATAACGATAACGTAAAGAAAAATTACCTTTTATTCCTGAAGGACCAGGCTTTTCCCCGTCAGTTACAAGCCCGGTTGCTGTTTGATGATATGTTGTGGCTGCTGATATTTAGATAAACATATTGCACTATTTACTTTCTTTTTACCATAGACTTATAATTACAGGATTAAACAATTGCTTACCTTCACATTTACAGGAACACATTTTACACTTTTCACAAATATGTCGAGTGTAATGATCCACAAGGTCAACAATAGACGTAAAAGATGATGAGCACAACTGGCACGTTGTCGCAATCTGCACAGCATTTTGACATGCATATGCGTGGTTTGGTAAAAAATGGTACTTTATTGGACAGTATGCGCACAAGTGCTGGTTTACATGCTGGAGAAAGGAGTCAACAGACTCAGAAGACACGGAGCAAATTGGGCACTTCATATTGAGTTTTCAAAAAAACTTACTATATGATGTGAACAAGTTGAGTTTTGACAATTTTGGAGAAAGTATGAACGAGATGATGACTGCTCAAAAACTGGAAGCCAACTACCCAAATAACTTGTTCTGATTTCTGTTTTTGATTTCGTACATTTCCTTCCAAACGAAGTATCAATTCTTGCCAGCATTTCTTTCTCATCAACCATCGACGTTTGGGAAACGTATGACACAGACAGTATACTAACTGTCAAGTTATTGTGTCAGTCGTGAGAATTAACGTTTTGTTACTTTCTCATGTCAAATTTTGATATTCAGTCGTCCGACACGTGTCTTAACTGCATTTCGGCAACGAAATTTTCGACAATCGCGCTTTTAGCTTTATTTTTAACGACATTGGAGTGCGCATAACACAGATATTCAATTGATGTTGGCACTAATAGAGTGTGACACGCGACTTACGTTCGCCAAGTGTGCGCAACGCGTGTGCTTCATTTGGTGATGCGATGATGATGGTTCTTGTGATGATTATGGCTTGATTTTTGGTTGGTGTGATGATGATGCGATTTTTATGAAAGTACATGAAACTCTATGAAATAAGCTAGCATTTGC
>JAQFXM010006354.1:0-13365 GCA_034693345.1 Entomobrya multifasciata | reverse complement strand
GCTCAGACGTTGATAGGGCTAGCGTCGAGGAATGTTGGATAGGATAGGGCTAATGGAGCTCTTATGAATTAGGATTTTCTAGCATACAACATTGCAATCTAGCTCTCTCCACTTTCTCTCTAGTTCACTAGACCTATCCTAGTTTACTTTTTACGATTAGAATTCGACGAGGCCTCGCTGATGACGCAATCCTCGCAATTAGGCCTAATGGACTTGCAACTAATGGTTCTGACTTCGCATCGTAATCTTATCTTAATATTAATTTTATAGCATGCTTAATAACTAGAATGTGTGAACGAATGGACGAGACGAATGTAATGTATTAACCCTTTAGATTCCTTAGTTTTGCAGCCAAGCTGAGTAACATGTTGCAAAAACCCTACTTAATTTTCAAGCCTACTTGGATTATTAGGCATATTATTGGTTATTACGTTTTAAAGCCTGACTTGAAAAGCTTTGCTTTAAAAGTGAACTTTTAAGTAATTTAAATAAAATAAATATACTGGTGCGCTACAGTGCATGTAATGTACTGTAATGACAGTATATATTGCAGCCCTATTCTGCATAAAATATATGGAAGCGATTTTATAAAATTTGATTACCTTGTGAAATTCTAAGCATACAAATAATATGCAATTAATAGGCAGTTTTTCTGCTTGATTAACCCTCGCATTTTATTTCCGAAGGTTTAAAATAAAAACACGAACTAAGTCTAAGAATCAAATAAATTTTTGCGCGTGCATTTATTTTATAGACAGTATAACGGTATGTTTAGTATTTTGTGCATCTTACAAGCAGAAATCTAATTCACACTTAGGTGTCATCTCATCTGAATTTAAAAAAAGAAATTACTGAGAAATGCAGCCTTGCAGCTTAACATTAATTAAATTTTTGGTCAGTTTAAAAACTAAAAATAAGATGACGGCAACGTACTTATTATACAGTAATTAATACAGTGTCCAAAGCCAAATTTGTTAATATTTTCCATCCTTTTAACATTTTTCCATTTCTTTATTATTTCCAGACAGGCATTTAAGGCCATTTTTTTAACTTGACAGGAATATATACTTGTAGACATAATCCACAAGCGTAAAATTCGTACGAATAATTTTAGTACAATCGTTTATCCTTTTGCTTTAAAGCGGACAATTTTGGACAAAACTGAAAAAAAATCTACAAGCAATGCCACCTGAAAGCAGCTAATTGAAACGAAAGAGATTACGGGCTTGTTAAACGTCTGATTTCTTGCGTAAAACCTTTGGAGCTAATCTGGGTACACATTACAAATAAAAGTTTTTGGAGACAACTTAATTCGGATCCTTGATCTAGGTCGAAAATTGTCCCAGAAAATCGTCTTTACGTCAGTCTGTGCATCAGCCATTTCCAGCGAAAGCATTTTATTTTACAAACATATTACAGTACAAACAGTTATTTTCTGGGTACTTTTTTGAATATGAGTAAATATCCCCAATGAATTGCCTACGCTTGATTTAGGTTACCATAAAAATTTGTGAGTTGACTTAATATACTTTGTTTAGTGATGGGTGGTAAGTGGTGTGGTCTGGACAATTTAAATTTTAAATTAAATACTATTTAATTTTTTATTAGATTCTGTAATTAATAATTAAGTGCAGAAGAATGGCAGTGAATATAGAAGGTAAACTTTGTTCACATCAAAATATATAATTAATTTTGAACTATACTAAATCTCTTTATATTAATCTCAATTTAAAGTAATTATATTATCAATTTTTAAATTAATTTAATTGACTCATGTCGTCATTTTTTCGTTCTCTTCGATTTACAATTGCAACAGCAGCTGATAAACTACCAGATCCAGACGAGGGTCCAAGGTAAGTACCCATCATGGAAGGGTAGAAGGAAGGACTGCCAAAACCTACAATTAAATAATTAACCAAATAAACAAATTAACCAAAAAACCCAAAATAAAATTCTAAAAATTAATTTTTATTAAAATTTATCACCTGTTCCACTTCCATCCCCGCCACCACCACTTAAATTAGCTGCTTGACTTGGTGTCCTCATCACATTTCCCATTTGACCACGGGAATCCGCTGAAAATTAAAATCACTTTAAATATTTCACATTTATACAATTTGTAAAAAATTACTTCATTGCTTTAATTTGGCTCGCTTGAGGAAGTTCCTCTGTTGAACATGCTGTAAGTTCGCTGATAAATGGTTTCCAAGCTATTTGCCTGCCCCTGACCTGCGTGACCTTGACCCTGACCTTGCTCATAGTGTTTGGATGGCCTACTGAGCATCCGTTCCAAAGGAGGCAGATTTTGATCTCCGGCGTCACCTCCACCCTCGCCCGCCCCCACATTGAGTGCATTGTTGAGCCTTTTATTTGGCTGTTGGCCAAAGACGACTTGAGTGACATTTTTGTGAACGACGAGCTCCTTGCGCGGGTCGACCTGCAGGCCCTACACTTGCGCCGCCAAAAGGATCACTGTGTCCTCTATCGCTGCGAGGGAATCCCACAGGTCCTTGGTATTCAGGTTATTTGAGAGGAAGGCGCCGACGCTGGTTTGCAGAGCCAACTCGGCACGCTCGATCTCCACTTTCTACTTTGCCATGCGCTGCCCGTTTTCCGAGACGAGATCGAACAGGAAATTGTACAACAAATTGGTCGACGAGTAGCCCGTTTCGTCGTGTTCCTGGGAAAATAGGTCCATCTCTTGGCTCCGCTGTATGAGAAAAAATGAGAAAAAAATAAATTGATTTAAAAAAAATTAAATTTATTTGACAAAATAAATAAAATTTAAAAAAATGATTTGAAAAATTAAATTGGTTTTGAGAAAAATAAACTTAAAAAATTAAATTTGAGAAAAACTAAATCAAAAATAATTAAAACGAAGTAAGTTGAAGAAAAGGTTATGAAGTAAATTAAAAAATGAAATATTGAAAAAAAAGGACAAAAATATTACAAAAATAACTGTAAAAGTCTTGTTTTTTTTGTTCTCACATAATTTCGATCGCATAAATGTTTTCTAATTATCATTCCTATCGAAGAGAAAGTAGAATGGTTCCCCGATAACATCAATCTTTTCATTAGCCTTTTGGAGTAAGGCTTGTTTCACCACCCAGTGCTCAGGAATGGTTCCATTAAGGTTTTTCCACGCCAACCAAGTAAACTGCCCAAAGTTAATGATTCCTCAAAGAAGTCCGATGTACAACATGGTCATCAACATACCCAGCAGAATTCCAATGAAAAGCTTCCGGTCCCAGGCGCTATTCTATTCGTAAAGTTTTCTAATCACATTATTTGAAGTAGAACGTATCTTGTTGGCGAGACTGAATGAATTTTTGCTCTTCAGATAAACCAATGAATTATCTAGCTTCCTTCGTTCGCTTTTTATCATGCTGCTGTTCTTTCCTCAGCTTCTCCAGGCGTACCGAACGTGCAAGCTCAAAACGACGTCTGAATTCTCGACTCAAATAAGGAATCTGGGATTCCACGAATAGGTCATCAGAATAGAGACGATGTAGAGATCTAAAAATAAATGTAAAATAAGTAAAATATATTATTTTTTTTAATTTCTCACCTTGCCTTGTGCATATCTTTGATGAGCGATGCGCTCTGTAGCTCCTGCTTGTGCATCAGATTGCTGAGCGTGGTCGCACCCATACCAGCCACACTTCCTCGATCTGCTCAGCCACTCCGTCAATATCCACTGTCAAAGGTCCGCGTCACCTGCATCACCGCCTGCTTATGACTCTTCATCTGATTCCTTCAAAAACAACCACAATTTTAATTCACCAATTAAAAAATCAATTAAAAAACTATTTACTATTATAACTAATTACTTTAACTCATTTTATTTCCTCGACCATCGCAATAATTTCCGGTGTCACGGGCATCTTTTGAACATTTCGGTAGTCGTTTCGCGTGCTCCAGCCCCTTCCCGGCTCACTGCCAAACTGCGGAACAGGTGATTGCTGTTGGCTTATCTGAGGCTGTGCCTGGAGAAGGCCCTTTGCAGGTGCTCCTCCTCCAAAACTGTCATTTTGATAGCAACTATTTGTAAAAGTCAAGTGTATCACTTGCGTTATCTTATTTGGGTTCGTTTTTATGTTTCGAAGACTAATGCCTTTAATTTGTGAATTGCGCTCCGAACACATTATGTATGATATAGTGCTGGACATATAAATATGTATAAACGAATGGTTCGACATAACAAATGAATGTTTAAAAGTATCACAATATAAAATATAGTTGATAATTTTGAATACAAATCTACAATACACATTTTGATTGATATTTATTCGTATTTTAACGCCAAAACCTGGAATTTATTTAACTTGATTTTTCTTCATGTAGCACTTTGTCAAATTAAAAATTTAAAAATAATTCAAGTGAAATTTAAAAAAACGTGTTTACCTTTGAACTAGGTTTACAGCTAAAGTAACTTTTAAACCTATTACATTTATACTCTCTAATTTTGAATGAGGGTCATCATTAAACAAAAGGAGTACTAAAAATTAAAACTATACACTTGAATTAACGTATATGTAAGTTTAACCGATAATATTTCGTTAGTCAAGATTTATTTTACACGATTCAAACTGAAAAAAACTCATTCATAATTAAGGCAATTAGCTATTTATTTATAAAAAATTATTGTTGATGATCTTTTCTATTCGTGTGCAGACACTTTGGCAAATTAAAGTAGACGAACCGAACTCTGAGGGAACGAAATCTAGGCGAAATGTTTTTAGGCGCAAAATAAGCGAAAACTGGGCGAATTTTAATTTATAGTTGTTAACAGTAAAAGATATATAAATGTGGAAATTGCAAACGAATAATATCTTGTATTCATTGACGAATTGTACGCACTTCCAATTTTGTCAAGAAGGTCATCTAATGCTTTATATTTTTTCTGTTTGACATCCAACCCAGTTCTAATTCTAAAAACTACTATTCTTATTCGTCACAACTTCCACAAGAATGTTTTGCCTCTACAAATCTCTGGGTAACATCATCTTGTAGAACAAATGCTAGTGGCCCTTGCGAACGTACTGCATTCCTAAAGTTTTTGTCATATACATATTTCCTGCTGTCCGATGTTTGAATTTTTCGATAAATGCTTTGGCAAAGGTAACTATTTTTCAGGGTTTGGTATATGTTTGTAAGTCGAGTTAGACACTTTAATCGAGGAATAACGGCATAGTTTCTCCATCATAGTTGTACACAATTAGCCTTCCAAGGCACCCTTTGTAATGATGTGTACATTTCAAATATGTGTTACTGCTTACTGGTTTGTTAATTTAAAAAATACGTCCATCGTAAACCACTAATTTTCCATTTGCTTTAACATTATCCATAAAACCATATTTGAAAAACCAGCAGTAGATTTCAAACATTAAAACAAAATTATTCATACTATTTAAGTATGACTCGCCTATATATTTTGATTGTACTAATGAGTTTTAAACCTTTTTAAGTTTTTAAGCGTCAATTTTTGAAGAGTTTGGCAGAAAATCGTACCAAGCCCAAATTTTTTTTTAATTGCTGGTACTAAAAAAAATCCTTATATCTTTTCACAAACTACATTGTTTGCTTGCGATTTGTTGACGCTTTTTGGTGTACCTTTCAGAATGAAATCAACATTTTATAACAGTTGCAGTCCAGTTCATTAGAAGTTTTACTAGAATTCACTGAAAAATGCAATTTAGTGCAAGCACTTGACGGGAAACTTGGTTGGTTGGTTACGCCAACCATTTAACGAATTAAAGTCGGAAAATTTAGATTAAGTCAAATATTTGATTATTATGGGATATATACATTAACCATACAACAGTTTTCTTATGCTTATTGTATTTGTAACAATAATCGATTTTTTTGTGTAAATAATTTCAGAGAAACCTGTAAAATATTTGATAATTTCTCACAAACATTTTTTTCTGAATACGATTGAAGCCTGAAGAATACCAGCAATCTTGTGAAGCTAGTAGCCCTACGATTGCTGCTTCATTAAGTGACCCAGTCCTTGTAGCACCGGATGCAAATATGTGGACAAATTGGTTCTGCGGAAACTGAATTGGAATAAATTTAATTCAAGTTTTGAAATAACAAATTATTTTAAGTAGTGTTCAACAAATAACAATACACACGTGTGTATTTCTCTAGCAACTCGTACGTTTTGCTCACCATATTGCACAACATAAGCAACCAAAATGGTAAAATTTGCCCTTGCCCTGGGAAATAAGCTCAAGGTGTTCACTGAGGCGGCGAATTCGGTGAACTAATGGTAATAGTAGTTTGTAGCATCATTTTATTTCTAAATTATGACCACCTTACTTGTTTGCAATATGTGAACTACAATAAAGCATATATACAGCATACAGCTACAGAGTCATGAAGAAATGAACCGCGCCGGAGCGACTGAGCCAATCAGCACAGGCTTTTCATCATCATCATCATCGTCGTCCATTTACAACACATTGCAGAACTTGTATACACTACACAATTCATAGATTTAGGAATGAGGGGCGGAAAGGACCTTTTAAATTCCTAGGCTGTACACACACATTAAAGCACTTCATCAAGCATATGTACTTTTAATCTGTTTGTGCGTTGTACAATCACATAAAGATCTTACTCATTGTTTCAGACAACAATAGGCAATATTTCTGAATCATAACTTACGTTCGTATTTTTTTCGTGTAACTGGTTTTGCCTGGAGAGAAACTTATATTTAATGTAAAACTAGTGTGCATATGAGCATGCAATGATTGCGTCGAAGACGAGTACGCACTTATGTATACTTACATAATGTTTGAGATAAGTTGAAGTAAAAATCTAGATTCTAACATACAAGTACAAAGCAGACTTTTGAGTGTGAGAAAATTCAATACTTGTAGCACAAGTCTTTTATGTTAGCGTGTCTTTGTGTGTGATTTGAAGGAAAATGGATGTTTTTTTAATATAAATATTAAATATTGGTAAATAGTTGTTGATTGCAATTGATTGTGTATCGTTTAAACAAATAATCGTCCTATTTTGGGTCAATTTTATTTTAGTACTTGTCATGGAAAAGCACAAAGTATGTATGTATGTGTATGTATATTTAAAAGCACAAAGTACAGCTTCATATGATATACTGAGGTATGTATTTCTTCTTTTCGACCAAGTGATACATTTTTGGTGCTTACCATGAAACAAAATTATTCCAGTAGAATTTTACTTATTACAGCAACATATGTTAACATAAATACAACTTAGCTAGCATTGTTTTGAAATATTTATTCTTCTTAAGACTGAGAAACTAAAGAACAAGGTTATTGGTAATTTAATAGAACATTTAAATGATCACCATCACATTCATTGTTCGCTCACCTGCCTATTTTTATCTCGATTAAATCTCTCCTTTTATCTTGAGCTGTTTTTGGTTTCTTGCTAATCTGCCGTTGCTAATCAGCTGACCAAAGAGTTTTATCGTCTCGTTTCAATGAACACTGGCTTAACATCATTTTCAATAAATATTTATTAAAAACAGTTACATTTTTATTTTTATTACAAGCAGGAAAACAAGAAAGTAAGCAAATTTACATTATTAGGTTTCACTAACGCCTTAAATTTTTAGAGGAAACGGACGAAACTAGCAATATAGCCATCGTATATTATTCAAAAGGTCATACACATTAAATTTATAAGTGTATTCATTATTATTACACCATTGTCAACATTTAGAGCTCTACCTTTTAAATTTATGTACATAGGGTACATAAAGTAAAATTGCATTGTCAATTAGTAATCACACCAAAGGAACTCTTTCGAGGAAAAAAAAGTGTACTTGTGTAGGAGTGAATTAAGTATAAAGGTTTTGAGTGACCAATGAACTAATAACAACTGCTGATGACATAGCAACTAACATACACATAGCCTCTTTAAAGGTTATGCAATACACACACCACTGTATTCATTCATCCATCGTATCCTCACTCTCATCATACTAGGCGTCATCGTTTGTTTTTGCTTCAAAAATCTTCTGTCAACAGCGTCCCTTTTTCATCAGAAAAGTTTAAGCTAATCAAAATATTCATTCAAATGGCGATATCATCCAACTTATAAGCAGATTATTAAGTAGTGCGAGGTACTTCGTACTACTTGTTAATTTCGTATTTCATGTCTTTCTGTATGTCTAGTCTGTCAACGCTCTAATTCAAAAGCGCTTTGACCTACTAACTTCAAATTTGGTACACAAGTACCTTAGGATATAAGTAATAAGCCTATCGGATTTAGCTGAATAGTAGCAACAGCACCGAAGTAACGGTCAATTAACGGTTAAAACCTATTTTTATGGACAAAACATATTATTGCATAAATCGCTAGATCAGTGCATTGGCATCAAACTTTATCAAGAGGCCATAATCTAGAACTTAATAATTTTAGAAATGCAATCAAATAACGGTTTCATACTTCGAGCTTTACTTTATTCTTTACTTACAGTACTAGTTAAATTTTCTAATCGTTCTATTTGGGTATGCAGTGGTTGAATCCAGTAAAAATATTTACAGCAGAAAAAGCCAGTAGTTCATACTATTACCTAAAATTCAAGACAAGTTGAAAAAAGGAGACTTGGGTCGAACAATCAATTAATATTTTAGAATCCGTGGGAATTCTAAATGGATATGTTAAATTGTACATACCATCATTTGGGTAAAAAGACGCAGTAAATTTGTTTAGATAAACTGTTTACCAAGGTGTTACATTCGGAACAATGAAGATGATTATAAAATTCATTTAAGAAGCTAGCAGAATGACAAATTGAAAGTAATACGCAGTCAATGAAGTTGAACAACGTTTAAATTTTTGGCAGGAATACGGAATAAAATGGAACTTATGTTCCATTTTAGCTAAAACCCTTGATTGCAAATAATATGAGCATTTGTTTATTTTTTATAGTTCATTGAAGCACTTATGCATATAAAACGCATACATATTTACAGTTGTACTACTTTTTGATATTCAAGTATTAAAAACATATGAAAGGATAATAAATATTACACCTGTTTTATTTCCCAACAGCTTATATAATAATATATCAACTGACTAGCATTTTAAAATACAGCACATAATATAATGGGGTAGTAATTGGTGACAAAATTCTGTACATACATTCTTTGGAAACTATTGAATAAAAGACGCGTGTATTTTCCATTTGAAGATAACACTTGTGTCGTCAATCACGACCTTTTCACTATTTGATTAAATGCATTTTATTTAAATGAGCTCGAAAACTAATAAAAGATTCTAATTTCGAGACGAGACATGCACAGGGATCTTTGGTTTTATTTTGTTAAATAGAGATCTACCTTATATTTTATATTTCGTATAGAATTACAAATATTTAATAGCATTCAATAAAATCAATCAATTATTTATCCAACGACCCCAAAGTAATTTACTAACGTAAGATAAAACTTAAATTTTTTCTGGTGTTGGGAAATAAACTGGTTTCGTTGTACAGTCAATTGTTAAGATATCGATCTTAGCATAAAATATATCTAAACGCGTTATGTTATACTGTTTCAAAATGACGTATATTTTTAAAATGGGTTCAAACTTCTTTTTATTGATGTGAAAAGTATTTTCCTTAAAAATGTAAATGGGAATGGTTTATTTATTAATATGTTGTTAAATAACTTCGTGCAAATAAAAGCATGAATTTAGAATTTTGATATTTTGCAACAAATTAAAACATAATTATGCCTGCATCATAATTTTTGATACTAAAACTTTACACAAGCAGTCCCATTTCATAACTCATTTCAGCAAATGATGTTTTAAGCGCATTTTGTTTACTAGAATATAAACAGAGCATCAATGTATTTGAGGCATACAAGAGGGGAGTCAGCTCTAATTTGGAGTTGCACTAAAATATTAAGGGTAATATATAGCAAAGCATAAGGTTACTTCAAATACAAAAACACACTTATAGCTGCTTTGGAGAAAACTTGCAAGTTGGTCCGAGCTTTTTAAAAAGGCCACGAGGATGAGCTAAGCAGCCCTTTTAGCTGACCTAGCTCAAGCCCGGACCAAGATTTTTCTGTTTTTGCTCCTGTGCATGTTCCACTATGCAATGCATTAGTTCTCTCTTATTTATAAAATATTTCGGCTTCATCACATTTTGTTGCTAGGCTGAATATTTATCTAGGTTTGTTGGAATTGGTTAACAGTATAAAACTAGCACCTGTAAGGATAGTAGATATTTACGACCGTAGAATTAAAAATTGAAATATTTTGTGCATCGACATTGGTGAAGATGACTATGTCACAACAAATGGTTTGTCATAACAATCCGAAACATTTCCATTATCCTTGCACCACGATATCACATCACCGATGTCATTTTGAGCCACAGATTTAACACTTTTTCTACAAAGACGAAGCATGAACTTCATTTGATAAAACTTTCTTCCCTAATTTTGTTGGTAACTCCATATGCACAATAATAATCGAGGTGATTGCTGTTTATCTGTGTACGCTTGCATCTTATTCTTCAGTCGCGCTTTAGATCATCCTCCTCAATTAAAATTTGTTTCCAAATCAGTCGACACCTTACATTATTTAAAATTATTCGTTCACTTACGGAATCAGACTGCCATTGTAAGTTTATTCTTGTTTACTAAAAAATGTGAAATCTCATGTGTACTTGCGTGTCACATAAGCCCTCGGTTTTTAACAGAGGTTTATATGTAATTACATCCATAGTTCTTGGATTACCATTGAATAATTCACAAAAATAATTGGGAGATAAAGATCAGTATTTAGGGTGCAAACCGTGCGGCTAAATTATTTTGAAGGTAGTTTTTTTATGCTATTCGGGACGGTCAAAACCCCAAAAAAGGGTGCAAAAGAATCGTATGCCTTTGTCATCAGACCATAAGCTTTCAGTGCAGTAATCGGTATCACCATCATTTTTCTGCAAAAGGCTGAAGATGAAAATATTTCAAGTGAAAATACTTCTGACCATATAACAAACGAAACAACTGCCGTAAAATATGAAGCATCTTTAGGGATGCTTATCTAATTTTAACTTTATTTAATAAAAATGGCAGTTTTTTGGCAGGAATGTATCGACCAACACATTTTATTATGGAGCAAAAAACTTTTTTGCAAGCATTGTTATTATTGATGTGCCATTTTTTTTAGCTATATATACTATTGTACATAGGTTTATAACGTACTAAATTAAATATTTACTTTCGTTTAAATCATTACTGCAAAACAAATCGATATACCTTATTATATAACTCATGTTCATACAAATAACATTGCACAAACACAATTTTTACAGATCAAAACTAATAACTCTTTTACAGATCTACTCACAATTAACGAACGAAAATTGATTTTCTTAAACTTTTCTTTAAAAATATAAATTCCTACGGTATGTTTAAAGACAGGTTCATATTAAAGGAAGATGAAAACTCAAACTTAACACGTCTAAAAATGTTGATAAACCCAGAACAACAACCTATAAATTATCTGTAAAATGGAATTGAGTAAATTTTTTCGGGACCAGCCGTCAAAAATTTCGATTTTCCAGATTTATGTTATTTATAGCGTCCATTGATAACAGGCCTTTGAAAGTTATTTTGGCCAATTTTTGGGCCAACCTCGCAGCATGGGGTAGGCACAGGGGGCAAAAAGGTGGAAACAGCCCAAAAAATCATTAATAATTTCGGACTTTTTTTGGATTCGTAAGAAATATTTTCTAACTTTGCTTAAGTATGAAGGTCATTCTGTACTATATAAAACGTACCAAGAATTTTCTCCCGACTCACATACGGACGTTCTGGGGGCCAGTTTCCTGGGTGGTCAAAAACCATTTTTTTTGTAGGCGAATGATAAATACACATAATAATCGCTTATACAATATGGTCGATATATTAAAAGGTTCTATATTTGTACACACTTCAATAACAATGGAATTTATTGCAGTTATCATGATTTGTATGGAAAGCCACATTATCAAATCCGAAATGTTTTGGAGTCTACACCCAATCTTCGAAGATTTTACATCGAAGGTAATCTCTATTTGTATGCACGATAAAATATTGAACTTAAAAACTTTAATGATATGGTAGACAGGGAAATAGAACAACTTAAGTTTGGTGCAGATGAGCTCAAAAGAGAATGCTATTATTTTCTAAATTATCCATTAAATTAGGGAACTTATTGAGAATTGTACAGAAACGATTTGGAAAGTCGTTATGGCACTAGTTATTTGTGTTAAGGAAGTAGCTAGAAAACAGTGTAGAGCAAATGCAAAAGATTTAGATATTTTGGAAGAAATGTCAACTAAGGGAATTGGCATATTAAGGGTTTTCGTTTATACAAAGTTATTATTGTGGAAAAAATTACCGTCATATTTATAGTGGATCGTATTGAGTGGATTTTTACGGGTCTGTCACTATGACTCCATTCGGGATTTTGGTAATTATTTTCGTAATCAGCGTACCAGAATGATATATGTCTTCATTTTACAAAGTTTTAGCCGATTTAGTAACATGGTCATATCTTCGTAAGTAAATTAAAGTATGTTTAAAAGAGCACAAATAAATAGTGCTATTAATCATGGTTCTGAAAACCAGTTAAAAAGCATAAAACTCATTAGCAATTAGCAATCAAAGGCAAGCTGATTCATAAACTATTTATTCGTAATTCTGCTCTACGTTCCAATTCCAGACTATAAAGCAAATAAAATTTTAAATAGACAATGCTTTTTAAATACAGGCCTTGAAAGTAGAAACAGGACAAATGTAAGGCTGTATTTTGTCATACGTATTAATATTTCGTAATCTTGACTTATAATATTAACAAACTTAACATATTAATTTTAAAGCATGCTTAGTAAGCACAAATTTTGTGCGAATTGACGAGACCTTGTAATGTACTAGCTTTTGCAGCCCAGCTGAGTAACAAACTGTAAGAAGCGTACTTCATTTTTAAGCCAACATGGATTATTAGGCCTATTATTACTTATTAGGTTTCGAAGCCAGGCTTCGAAACCTTGGCTTTAAAAGTAAAATTTAAAGTAATTTAAATGGAATAAAAATACTGGTGCGCTGCAGTATATGTAATGGTGCATATATACAACACGCTGTAAGAAGATTGATAACGAAACGCTTTAGGGTTTTAAAATACATGTTTGGTGTTAGTCTACTGCGAATATAGCATATATATATATATATTGTAAATAATTGTAAATCCATCAAACAGCTTATAAAAAGAATTAAGTAGCCTTGAGAGAACCCCTGCATTATTTTCTGGAAGCGTCACTCAGTCAGGAAGAAAAATGTGTTAGTAGATTTTGCTGATTGACACCTTACA
>JAQFXM010006353.1:0-13367 GCA_034693345.1 Entomobrya multifasciata | reverse complement strand
TGACCCTAGGTACCCTTGACCCAAGTTTGGACCAAATCGGTCAATGCGTTCTCGAGTTATTACCCGGACAGACGGACATCGTGAAGTTAATAAGTGGCTTCGCCACTTAATAATGCATACCTTAGGTGTTCTTATTTTATTTTAGATATCTAAGAGCAATATTTCATAACGTAGATCGGGGAGTACCTTTTTTTGTGTTCTAATCTAATGCAAAAATACCGAATAAGATCAGAAAAGAGTCTGATAGATAATGTATTTGCACACCAAATTATTACTGGTTTTAACCTAGCTTTTGTCTCTCAAGACTAGACAATTAATAGACATGCCTCCAGAACTAGTCACCCCAAATTTATATGAAATGATTGACCTATGACATATTCCGTACTTTCAATGGATGCCTGTTCTAGTCCTATTTCTTTTTTGTTACTCATAGCTTGGAAAAACATGTTATTTCTCCAGACAGAAAGAACATGCTGCATTGCAATCACAATAAAATACATTTATAAGCTGCAGTTGCAGTAGTTTCTATTCCCGAAAGACGATTTCAAGCGCACATTATGAGCAACCTTTACGCGTCGGCATTTCCGGAAATTACAAACAACGAACATGCAAAATTAACACGCCCCTGACTCTGACTAACAGTAAATCAAACAAGCCTGTTCCTTCGATTGACCTTGGTCTAATTTTAGCTCTTGCCATTAAGGAATTGGTTAATGTTACGTACTAAATATAGCTGAATATGTTTTCTTAGGTTAGTAACTTTATTTAAAAATAAAAATGCATCAATGCGAGAGTAAAAAACATTCAGAATATATATGGTAAACTTGGAAAATTTGCAAAAGAATTAAGCATGCAACCAAAAAGGATGACGTAGTTCACACGTAATTTTAAGATAATCTTATGCAAGTATGCATAAACGTATTGTTTTAGCCGTGCTTAGTTTTTTAGCATAAATAAGCTGGCAAATTTTGATCCTGTAAAAAAGCTGACGCCCGTAATATTATGAGAGTGAGCAGCTCCCCTAGATTAATTTCTGATGAATCAGAAATGTGTATGTACTTGTCCATTAGTCGGCTTCCCTCTTCTCATCACTCATCCATGGACAGCATGCGTATGTAGCAATTTGGAAATGAGAATTTCTAACAATATTACTTTTATAAGTTCTCTTTGAAAGCATACATATACTTCATATAAAATCCATGTGTATTCAATTGATACATAACATTCGGTCTAATAAGTTTACGACAAATTCTTCATAAAGAACTTCATAAGTTTTCAATAAATTACAAAGTAATTTTCATCATTTCATGTGCGAAAAAAGTTTGAGTTCCATCTTAACTTATACAATGATGAAGTATTAGAAAAAGCCGTAAAAGAACAGGATGGAATAGTATCCTTAGGGCATATATATTGAAGAAATCTTTAGAAAACTACCATACAAGTGAAGTTGTTACGATTACAAGGCGTGATTATAGTGTGACGGAAAACAACATTAATTTTATTATACATATATGAAAAGGCTTTCACCACCCCCACGACTGCGACTTGACTATTCTGTTCTGTGTATACGAACGAACTACGAACTAGTTTGGTTCATGAAAATCAATAAGCTTGAAGCCCTTGGTCCAAGAAGGCGCTCACACTGAATTTAAGCTAAAACTAGACCCAAGTGGCCAAATAAAAAGCGGAAAGTTGACAGACGGCTAAACGTGCAAAGTCAATACTTGTGCTAGTTTCTCTCTGTCTATATTTAGTTTCTCTGTCTTTAGTGGTCTGGCGTAAACAACACATCACCATTATTCCTTGATGAATTTTCTTACAAAATTTAATTTATTTTGAAGAGTTGTCCAATAATGATGCTTAGGTATATTTTATTAATTTCCTCATTTCTTGATTATTGATAGAGATGTAGGTAATCAATTATTGAGTACTTTTTGTGATAATAGAAAGTGTTTCAAATAACAATATCTATACAGCAGGATGAAAACAAAAATAAAATACATAAATATATTGTTGTACACAAACAGCAAAATATATACATTGTACTAAACACAACAACTCGCCAATAAAACTTGGCTATTATGAGTATAAACTTTGCTTTATTTTTTCCCCTACAATTTGTAATATGCAATTTGCAAACAAATAAAAAAAACTTACACTCTAACACGAAACTGTTGTTATTGAAGTAAATCACAATGCCTTTGACCTTTGTTTGTGATGTTATTACTTGTAATACCACCACCATACCAAGCCATGCATGCTCTATCGAACCAGTACAAACAAATAAGTCGCAAAACCCAGAGAGAGAGAGAGAGAGAGAGAGAAAGTACTTACAAAGTCAGTCATACAACTGCGTTGTTTGCTACTAACTCGACTTTCTTTTTTTGCTGAAATGAGTATAAATATCAAGGTTACGTGAAATAATCGCGTGAAATGAAACTCCATTGAAAGCCTGTATTTTTTTACTATCTTTGCTATCATCACATTCAATGGTCATGCCCGCCACGCCGATTTTCTTTCTCGCCCTCCAGATTGGCTAATGCTGGAGGAGGAAAAAAGTCCGGCCTCAAACTTTTCATGTTTTATGGATATGGAATTCGTCTGATGTGTATATGCTCTGTACTTTTTGTACTAAACAGAAAAACCTATTTTACACAAGACTTTATTATATTTCTTACTAGAACGATAAAGAAGACAGAGATCCTTACATGGTCATGGTATGTACATATTAAGTAAACACATGCATTCATAAGCATGGGTACATCCATATAAAAATGGTAAAAAGGAACTTTGAATTACAAAAGGAATTCGAAGATAGTATTCGACTCACTGGTTTTCTCTGTTCTGTTATATTCAAAAACAGATATAGACATATTACATGTATGTGTTTTTTCTCCTCTTGTTCGTCGACTTCAAGACATCATAATAGAAACAAAAAGTTATTGCCTCCGTTTCACTGGCTCTTCTCGTTTTTAGTGTTTCCGCCGACTGGCTGTGTGCAAGCAATGTATTATTTTTCACTGACAGCGTTTTATTACATGGCTTTATGTACACTACTTTTTTTTACTTTCTCTTTCTTCAAATATGTAATCATGATGATTTCATACAAAGGCATGCTCATTTTATGTATGCTTCATGCATAATGATAATGATACAACTGTTCTCTCTGGCACGCCACACTGCACCCCAAAAGTTAATGATTACAATACAAACCAGGAAAACGATACTTGGAACAAAACTTACATGATTGCGATAACATCGGCTTCAAAAATCAAGAAAAGGCTCATTTCATGACCATGCATCTTGTAAAAGGGTCTTAAGCGAAAAACCTGCACGTTATACAATTGCTCTCCTACACTGCTATTGATTACTAAGAAATTTGAGATGTAATGTAATATATCATCCGTAAGAAAGACGAGGACAGGAAGTGGAGAGTGGAAAAAGGCCGCTAGACTTGTGTATTCTACAATATACGTAAGCACAACATAACACAGTCATTTTTCATTTTCATTTTAAAACACTTAGAATCATGTTACAGTCCTTAACGATAACAATGAGTTGTTTCGCGTTGTTCCTTTTTCATAACTCTTCGTGTATTGTATGTTGACAATATTGGGTAACGAACGACGAACTCAAGTCGAGTCGGTCGGTATCCAGAAAAAAAACAAGTTCCAGTTTCTGAGGACCAGAAAGAGAGTGAATCTGTTTTGTTCTGAGCTGTTACAAGCGCACTGTAACTTGTTCACACGGAGGACATTCTAGAATCTAGAACAACCAACAATTTTCTACCAACAGGGGAAAATATGCGGAGACAACAGTCAGTGTAATACAATGTATAAGAGCATAAAATGTGTGACGATTTTACTTTTTCTCTTTCACTATGAAGTTTGTCAATTGAAAGGAAACAGATGCAATTATTTACACTATTATAGTAAACGGGTGAAAAGAATACATGTTATTTTCTACCAACCAATGTGATATTCTCGACTCCTCTCGAAATGCTGAAAAGGGAAGAATAGGGGATTTATTTTTCATGATAGAAAAAGAAAACACAATTTTTTAGGGTAGGTACAAGGTACAAGTACGTCTGCTAAGTACACAACAAAGAAGACAAACAGGAAAAGAGTTGTAGCATAAATTGTATAGAATATTTATGAGGAACGAAATGAAATTCGCATAATATGCAGTTCAATAATATCTAGACACATTTTCTTCATATGATTTCTAAACACACATAAATGCATATTTAGCGTGATCCTTTCTCATAAAAAAAAGTTTTTTTTTGCTTGGAGCTGCAATTGTAGTGCATAAAAGTAATAAGACGAAAGTGTAAGTAAAGTAAGGAGGGACAAAGCTGTTGTGTGTGCTCATCTTTTATTTGCTTTCTCTTTTGCCAAGTATAAAAACAACAGCACACTCACCCCTATAGTTATACTATATTCAGACCAGAGCAGATGTAGTAGAGCACAATATTTTATAACATTTTATAACAATACTTATAGAGATAAAAAGGGCATGTATGTATAAGTAGCAGTGTAACAAAAACAGTTGGAATATCAAGCAATATGGGAGAGCAAAGCATTTTCCATCCATTATTTACAGATCACCGCTGGATGGACCTTATCGATAAACGGTTATATGGCTGTCAAGGGATTTGATGGTCTTCAGGAAAAATTGGACAGCCTGAGGTGGGCAATATATAAACGTTAATGCAGGAAATAGAAATAGAAGTTGTGATGCTCGATGCTCGCTTCTACACTTGGTTCTCTTGCTCCTTGTGTATACACTAAGAGTTTGGGAATCCAGATGAGTGCTCTAGTGCTCTTATGGGTCTCGTTTAATATTATGGTACATCAAGGAAAAGAAACTCATAAATATGAACATTCTTCCTCTCTTTTTCTTCTCATATGCTCTTTGCTTTCTCCTTTCCACACCATTCCGAGCTGTTTTTATTATAATCCTAATGCACCATCACAAGATTTAATTTTTAATATCTTTGTCTATCTTGTGGTGGTATACTGTATAGTATACATGCTGGGTCGATAAGAAGGAAGGGTAGACAATGTTACAAGTTAATTATTTATTTCTAATGCTTATAATTAGTATGATGCATGTATGTATGTTCATGAAAGTAAAGGTAAAGTGAACTTCCTTTAATTATTTATTAGGAACATGTTGAGTCTAGATACGAAGAGAGACTATTAGGTATACACATATACACATTCTATTTTATTCCATTATTAAGCAGCTGAGAATTTAATTTATGTGATGACTTATAAATTCGGATTTTGCCAAGAGGAATTCCAGGTGAAGAAAATACAGGCAACGAAATTAGATTGGTATTCAAATGCTTATAGTGCTCTATTTTACAGGTTATTCTGACTTCCGTAACGGATTTAAAATAACAACAAGGTACGAAATTAAAGTTACGAAATGTTTTAATTTTTCAGATTTTCTGTATAGTGAGATTAGATAGTCTTACTAATAATATGCATGCATGAATTTGCTAAGATGTTTTACTTTCAAGATTTTCGAATTACACACCGTCTTGTGATGATGATACTGGAATAACTGGAATCAAACATTTCATGTAAACTTCCGAGAATGCTGTATTTTCCTAAATTACTTTTTCATCCGGTTGTTATTGTAAGCTCTTATTCTCATCTTCCTGCGTTCGAATATTAAAATGAAATAAAAAATACTTCCTCCAGATTTGTTCAAAGCATAATATTAAAATTACGAATTGACGCAAGCAATGTAAAATATAATTTATCTCATCGTTTCTAAGAAAAGTATTTATACTTTGCATAGGCCATTCTAAAAGGCAGAAAAAATGATTTTTTTCGAATCTTGTTGATAGCATTTATTTAAGCAAAATATTGTACATAATTAAAACAAACAGGAAGAGCTTAAGCATAGAAATAATCCTGTTAAGTTTAAAGAAACTCGCTGGACTTGCAATAAGTTAATTAGTTTTAGTATGAAAATTGAGTACATAGCTGTGTTTGAAGGCAAAAAATTTATAATAAGAGATTAATTTTGGTAGCGATTTATATAGAGCAAAAACACTTGTAAAAAATAACATGCTCATCTTACAAAATATTAAAATAGGTAGGTTACTTACCGGTGGCTCAACAATCACGAACGTATTAGGAGATGGAAAACGACCGGGGCTACACCATAACATGGAAGAAGTAAACGGAATCATTGCTAACTCCTCTAGCAAGGGCTACCACGGTCCGCTCTTGTAGTCTTCGGCCTAGGAGTAAGGAAGCATTGATTTTATCTGTAAAGTTATAATATCAAGAAATAATTAAGTCTAAAGTATTTTCATCATACTTTCATTTAGCTATCCTAAGTTTAACGTAACAATATCACAAACACACAGATATGCATATATCATACCGTTCATCAACATTCTAGTCCACACGTGGTGCCTAAGAAGGTCATGAATGAAATAGATTAGTCATGTTCGTGTAGTAGATTGTTGGTCACAAGCTTCTCAGCAAATGAAGGTATTTTTTGTTTCCTCGTGACTTCATGTTGTTGTTGTATTTACTGTTGTTTGTTACTAGATAACGTGTCAACGTGTTAACATTTTATTAATGCCAAATGATGAATCGATGAATGATATGGATTGAAAAGTGTATGTATAAATATATCAGAGTTTGTCTATGAACACGTTATTTATAATAAAGTATTGTTCATGTGATAAATACTGATACTAAAATTCATTATCATAAATAATCATAATTGTTAAAGCAAAGCAATAAAATGGTCATTCTTTGAATTTTTTACTCGTCGATTTTAGTTTGATAGTTTTTGCTCCATGTATTATGCAATGCACTAGAAACACAGATAGAGATATGTACTCACAATTGACACAATCCCAACAAAACCAGCCATAAGATAGACATACATGTTATGATTTGTGTGAAATACTCATCAATTACGATCGCCACAAAGTAGCATTTGTCCTTGGACGAAACTATATGGCTGGACCCAACATGTAATTTAAAGTTTCGTCTATGTCCTCTAAATTGCCTTTTTTGTGTAAATTCGTGCTTGAAACACAGTATCTCATGCATTTCTGATGCGTCATTTCGCTTTTCATGCCACTTATGATATGAAAAACACAATACAGAGATGTCGTACAAAATTATCTGTTTATGTGATTTAAAAATCACCATTAATAAGGACATTACACCAAATATATAGAATATAGACAAGGATGTATATATCTGGAACTATTTTTTGTATTTAAAAATACTCAAGCTCAAGTGTAACAAAATACTTTCAAGGTAGAAACTAATTTAAGAGAATTTATTTCTTGGGTGCATGTGGTGGGAGAAGGTAGCACACAAACTGTTTCGTGGATGTCTCATATTTTACGAATTTTATTTCTCTAGCCGTCACAATGATTTCTTCGCCATTATTCTGGGTTTTTATTGCCACTTTCGCTTTAGTGTGGTACTTAAATAAAGGAAAACAAAAGAAAGGACAAAAAGAAATTCCAGGTTAGTCATTGCTAATTAAATGGTAACATTTTTTGTCCATACAAAGGATACATGCTAAAAGACGTTAACAAAGCCTGTTATTTATTACTTCCCACTACTCTAAGCACCTGTAAGCTTGTATAATGTTGTAACTCTGTTTAGGTCCATTTGCTTGGCCTATTTTGGGAAATGCTCTTTCGCTACTTGGAAAAATGCAACATGAGCAATGGAATATATGGACAAAACAATATGGCGATATCTTCAAAGTTAAACTTGGACTGGAAACGTGAGGGCTTAATTTGTATATAGTATAGTACCATTTACCAACTTTGTACAAATTGAGAATTATATTTGCATTCATTTAATTTTTAAGGGCTATTATGGTTTCAAACCCAAAAATGATCAAGGAAATGCTGATGAATGATTCCAATTATGTTGGACGACCCCAATTCGATGGCTTTGACCTGTACGAAAACGAAAAACTCGGTAAGTACTATAAATTGTATATACCAAGACAATCGTCTTAAGGCATTTGTATTTTATAGTAATTTATTTTGTACTTTAAGGAATTGTAAATTCCGAAGGTGAATTGTGGGAGGTTCATAGGCGATTTTTATTGAGACAACTTCGTGATTTTGGGTTTGGTAAATCTGCAATGGAAACTTTGATCATGGAAGAATTAAATGAAGTTATCGCCAAGTTTAAACAGAACGAAGACAAGCCGATGGGAAGTATAAAAACAACACTTACGTTAGCTGTCATCAATTCTTTATGGACTGTTGTCAGCTCCCAACGATTCAAACACGACGATCCAAAGTTGTTGAAGCTTGTCTCAAACACTAACAAGTATGTCGCGACTAGTAATCTATAATTCATACCCTTTAATTATAGATACAATAATGACTAAGTAATTATGACATGAGTTGTGTTTTTTTCTGAGTAGGGTCATTTCAGATTTGTTTGAAGGGAATGGTTCAAACGGTATAATACTTTTTATGCCTTGGCTGAGACACATAATTCCAGAATTTTCAGGATATAATGCTTTTAGAAAAGTTTTTGATGATAATCGCACCTGGTTTGAAGATAACCTTGCTGAACATAAAAAGACATTCCAGGAGGACAATTTGAGGTTCAGTAGAACAATTACATAATTATCTGTGTAACATAATTTATTCATCAAACTTGTTGGTTTTGATATCAAATGTATTTGTTTGTGTGAAATGCATAGAGATTTTATTGACGTCTATTTATCCGAGGTAAATAAAACTACCGACCCTAATTCCGTATTTTATGGTGCACCAGCAGGTAACAAACCTTTAGCTTACAGTTCATTAAATATTCCAACTTTCCCTTTAAATGGTCATTTGTATTTATTGTCTGGCTCAAATAACACGTTCCGCACGTTTTTATTTTCTTTCTTTCAACTAAAGAGCGCCAGCTTGTTGCAACATTAGCTGATTTATTCTTTGCCGGAAGCGATACAACGTCAACTACTCTATCATGGGCAGTGCTTTATCTTTGCAAATCTCCACATGTGCAGAAGAAGTTCCAAGAAGAGATTGCTTCCATTTCTAATAATTCTAGGAACATATCAGTTGCTGATAGGCCAAAGTAAGAAAATTATTAATGCTACAGCTTGACTACTCTCTTTGAAAAAGTTGTATGCATGTCATGCTGAAATTTGAATATCTCTTTATATAGCATGCCATACACGCTTGCGCTGATTGATGAGGTGCTCAGGTGCTCGTCAATTGTTCCTGACGGTGTGCAGCATCGAGCAATAGCTGATAAAGAATTTCAAGGATATTTTATTCCCAAAGATGCATGGATCTTCTCCAATATGCATTGGGTTCATCATAATCCTGAAATCTGGGGTGATCCGGAAAACTTTCGTCCTGAAAGATTTATATCGGATGGAAAGTACAAGAAAAATGATAACCTGATTCCCTTCCAGATCGGCCGCAGAGTTTGCGTTGGCGAGACACTCGCCAGGGTCACGATTTTCCTCTATTTAACAAACATTTTCCAAAGATTTTCCATTTCATTTGATCCATCCCTACCTGAACCCACCACCGAATCGGCACCAAATTTCTTATTACACCCAAAGCCATATTCTGTAATTATGAAGGATAGGTTTATGACAAATTGATTTTATTTTTTAAATCGAGCATGTGTTTGATTGAGTATATTGTTGGAGCAATGAAACTTTAATATTTTAAATTGTAAAGCAAAAAAAATTCTAAAGGCAAATCATTTCAAAAAGCTAATAAAGTTATGTTAGTGAACAATCTCGTATAAAAATCTCGGTATCCGTCCATTGTCATAATAAGCGTATTAATTCGAAGCACTTCTTTTTCTACATGACGACAGAACCATAATCTCTCCATTCCGATGGCTTGGGTGCATGAAAATATCGTTCTCAGAGTTTTAATGCACCTTCATGAGGTACCTAATGAGGTAGTAAAGAGCTGGTAGATATAAAATTTAATTTTAAGAATTTACGATGCGCACAATTGTTGCTTAATCAGTTGCCCGAAGGGCAACTGATTTGGCGCGCCGCAGGCGCGCCAAATTTTTTAATTACCAACTCTTCCCCCTACCACCCTCCCAAAAAAACGCATTGGGCCCCAAAGCAAGGGGTTTACAAAGCCCCAACATTTTTTGTTAATGCCCTCTTTTACTTACCTGTCCATAAACCTTGGCTTTGTCAACACCTTGCTTTGGGGCCCAATGCGTTTTTTTGGGAGGGTGGTAGGGGGAAGAGTTGGTAATTAAAAAATTTGGCGCGCTTTGATTGGGGGATTGAATATTTTGGGGGGTTTAATGTTAAAATTTATGCAAATTATGTTGCGGATATACCCGCAATAAAAATGCGGATACATCCGCATTTAATTATTATGCAAATTAGGCTGTGGATATATCCGAAATTAAAATGCGGATACATCCGCATTTAATTATTATGCAAATTAGGTTGCGGATATATCCGAAATGAAAATGCGGATATATACGCATTTAATTGTTATGCAAATTAGGTTGCGGATATACCCGCAATAAAAATGCGGATATATCCGCATTTAATTATTATGTAAATTATGTGGCGGATGTATCCGCATTTATATATTATGCAAGTTTGTTTGCGAGGACAGCTGCTATTTGAATGTTATTTAATTTTTCTAAATATTAAACTAGAATTGAGTAACAATCAACTCATTAATCTGATTGTTTAATTATTTGTGTCAACATCCGGAAATTCAAGATAATATGCGAAAGGAACTCAGTTGATGTAACTGATTTGCGTTGTCAAATAAACTAAAGTAAAACTGTTAGCTTGCCAAGTATATGTAGTAGACATGGGTGTGACATGTTGCTAGCATACTAATGTGTTCAGTAAGGCGTGTGACAAGGGGGTGACACAGGGTAATCATAGTGCACATTTGTTAGAATGCTTGTATACTCATCATTAAATATCGTTTTACTTTGTTCTTATTCTAAATATTCTATACCACAATTAAATGCGGATATGCGCGATTAATTGCGGATAGATCCGCATTTAAGTGCGGATAGATCCGCATTTAAGTGCGGATAGATCCGCATTTAAGTGCGGATAGATCCGTAAATCAATTTGCGTAATTTCTATAAATTTCTTTACTAATAGTAAAAATGATCCACCAACTCAAATATGCCTAATTGTGAATTGTGGGCTATATTCATTAACTGGAAGTTAATGTCAATCGGTTTTACATAGCGATACTCCGTGTTAAAGTACATTGAACATATAGATGTGCTATTCATTAATTGGTGACATGCGTTTAGTACTAATCAAGTGCTATTCATTAATTGGTGATATGCGTTTAGTACTAATCAAGTGCTATTCATTAATTGGTGACATGCGTTTAGTACGAATCAAGTGCTATTCATTAATTGGTGCAAACTTTATTCGATTTCATAAAGAAATACTAAATGTAAAAAAATATTCAACAAGTGGAACCACTACTCATTAATTGGTAGCATACGTTATGAGATTTGTATGCTTATGTGACTTGATTTGTTTGCTTATGTGACTTGATTTGTTTGCTTATGTGACTTGATTTGTATGCTTACATGACTTAAGTGTGAGACAACCTTAAATATGCCTTTTGGGTATATGACAAGTGGGTGACAGTTGAATGATATGCCAAAATTTAAGTGCATTATTCATCTGGTGGAAATTTGTTCATTGTCTCTATTTACATTTATTTAGAAGCTCAAATTAATTTAGTAATCTTACATAAATCGCATTGTATATGATATATTAGCTGATTATATTCAAAACATAAAACACATGACTTATGCCTTTTTCTAGTAGATAATCTTATAATATAAATTAATTTGTTCTTTTCATTAGAATTCCACATCATCCTACTTTTCCCCATCCTCAGAAATAATCCAATCCGGCATTTTGAACTCGCTCCCGATAACAAAATTGTTGTTGTTTTCATCAAATTCAAACACCAGTTTTTTGCCAAGATTCTTTCCAAGAATAGCATTGATTTCCGGAAGCCACTTGATTGTCTTCATGGCATAAACGCACTGGTCGTGTAGATTGAATCTTAAATTTCCACTTATCAGTCTGGAGTCTTCGGGAAAGATTTGCGATGATTGAATTAGTCTTGCAATCTGCCAGGTTGCTTCAATGATGTATGTAGTGGCACCCTTGTCTAGAATACAGTTAGCAACTGTCTCACATGGCATCATGACACCATAATCAAGGTCTTCATTCGCCCACAACTCTCTGTGCTTTTTCCCCACAACAGTTGTGTCCCTACAAGAGTGGATTGCTGCGTACGGATGGTTAAAGTTGAGTTCACCACTTTTTTCCCCAATGTAACACCACTTTCCCCAAGAAAACTCGTAAATGGTATTTACAGCTTTTCTGACACCTTCAAAAAATTCGTAATGAACTGGCTTGGGAAAAGTAGTAGCAGGTTCCAATAGTACATTTAGGCCTCTGGTTTTCGCATATTCAACGACCTCGTCAAAAAGTGTTGATCCATCAATGTAGAGGAGACTTGATCTAACCGAAATGTCACTAATATCCCTTGCCATTCGTTCAAATTGTAGGTATAAAGCTACCACAGCGCGTCTTTGTACGACTCCAATGATATTTCCTGTGAATAGCTCCATGTGACAGATAGATAGGATCCGTTTTCGACGCTTGTCAACAGACAGATTTTTCCAGATTTGATTGTAGGTCAAATTTTTCGGTGCACGAATCGATCGAACAAATAAAGTGTCTTCTTCACCTTTACAAATAGCAATAACATGTATTTGCTGATCATTGCATTTATCGCAAACATCACACTTTTGGGACGCAAGTTCATGACAAAATTCATAATTCTTGCATAATTGTCTCCTGCTAAACTGATGATTCCTAGACTGCGTTGATGTAATCATCAATGCTTTTTGATCAAGTCTCAGGTATAATTTGTGGAAAGGAGTAAAATTAACTTCAACATTACTCTTCAGTGTCTGAATTAAAATCGACATCGCAGCGGAGCCCGGCCAGTCTTCCGGTGCAATTTTGACAATTCGATGAATGGCTTGCTTCAGTTTTTCCATTAATTCCTCTTTCGTGAAGTCCAGATGTGAAATACAATAATTGTAATCTTCGGTAGTGTGCGCATAACATTCCTGTCGATTGATCTCTCCACAAAGTTGAAAAACTTGGGTCGAATTTGCTGAATCCAAAACGTTGAACTTCAAAATTCCACCATCCTGCCACATTTTGATCTCAAGGTAAACAACAGGCCGCTCTAAATAGGTCAGTACCTTCGTCTTCTGTTGTGCACTTAATTCGCTCCATGGTTTGTTGATGAAACCCGCTGCCTTAAT
>JAQFXM010006352.1:0-13368 GCA_034693345.1 Entomobrya multifasciata | reverse complement strand
CTACCTGACGGTGTTAGTTTCATGAATGTTTCACGCTGGGAAGCCTCACAATCGTCAATTAGCCCAACGCAATATTACTGAGTCATGTCCTTCTTTATTGTACGCTAATCTTCCCTTGCCAAATAAATAAATAATTTAACTGCTTACTGCAATTAAATGACTAAACCACTCGTTACTTGAAGGCACATCAGTTAGTTAACTGATTTTTGCGTATAAAACCAACCTGATCGACGATTCAAATTAATTCAGATCTCCAAACTCGCCTTCTTTTCATTAACTGCGGTGTGGGCGGCGGCGGCAACAATGATAATTATTTTCAGCCATAAAATAAATATTTAGTGAAAAATAGTTAATTGTCATGACACTGAAATTGAAACGTACTTTAACAATAATGTACCTGAAGTTAGCTAAAGTCACTTCCCGTTTTGGATGGATGATGATGGTGCTTCGAAGAGGAAGAGGGTCTTATTGAGGAAAAGGTGCCAGTACGGGCGTAGAGCTGGTCCCACTTCCAAACACAAACGGGTCGCTGGTTACCACTGCTGGGGTGGTTCTACTGGCGAATAAATGAGGATTTCGGGGATCATGCTAGTTTTCATGCCAAATCCACTGACAAAAACAAAATCGGTAATACTAATTAGTTAATTGCTTGATTAATTCATTAATTAACTGACGGTGGCATGAATGTTCAAGCAGCTAAATAAAAAGGTTTGAGCAAATTTTTAAGTTAAATCGTCGGATTACTTATGGTTTACATCTGAACTAATCCAGCGAATGTTTTCGTCCTAACAAAGACTAATGTCATCAATATCGACTAACGAATGAATAATATTCCTAGAACTGTGCATTAGAAGTATTTTAGTCAAAGTATTCAGTTGACTACTAAATCATATGGTTTGGGTAACACATGTTCTACATTAAAACATTAGGGACATGCGTCTAGTGGTGAATTTAGTGTATGGAAAAGTACGTGCTCAAATAAGAAGCGTAGCTCAACCTGTGTACGTGTGCAAATGCATGTATGAAAAATATTTAATGTAGACATAAATGGAGGTAAAATAAATATAGGCATGCTGCATGTACAAAGGTATTAAAGGAACATACACATTCACAACTCAACTTGCTAGCATTCAAGTAGGTATGTAAAAGGTTGTTTTTACATTAAAACCCAAGACCATACGAAACATACGTAAGTTGGTGCGTTTTAGACATATAATCATATCCTGCAAGACAAGCGTACTCACTACCGAAATCAAGCTTTATTGGAAATGCATTTACGAGAAAAGGTAACAGACAGCTCATTAGTAAATATTTAACGCTACTTTCACGTTTTTTCCGGACGTATTTGAGTTGATTGACTGAACATAAGAGTGTTATGAACTAATTTTAACTCATTTTGCTGTGGCTAATATAAGTGAATAAGTTTTTGGCTACAACAGACGTAAAGTGATCATTTTACTACACCAATAAATCACAAAGGGAATATAATGTTTTCAAACAGCAAATAGCGCTTAGTGTTTATTTAAATCTGGAAAAACTAAACACAAAAAAAATTCTCCTTTGTCGAAAAGATGGCTTCTGGGAATTTTAAGTGTGACGTCTGTGAAAAAGTATTCCGTTGGAAACATACTTTAGTTGCACATCGGAAAATTCATCTTGGAACTCATCTGTGCATATTTTGCGACAAGCCTTTTGAAAGTGGGCACAACCTTTTTAGCCACTACAGAGGACATATTAATGAGAAACAACACTCTTGCAAGTTGTGTGACAAAACCTTTACAACAAATGGCAATTTGAATTTACACTTACAACGGCACACACAAGAAAAGCCTTACAAGTGTATAATATGTCGAAAGTCGTTCTCTACTAAATCTGATCTGACACAACATCAACTGCTGCACAATGGGACTAAAAGCTTTCAATGCGAGCATTGTCAAAAAAGTTTCACCCACAAATCTACCTGGAAAACGCATTCGAATACACATCTTACAGAAACACCACACAAATGTAGTTTATGCAACAGGTTCTTAGGATCTTCTATCGCTCTTAAACTTCACGTTCATTCACATACTGGAGAGAAGCCATATCGCTGTCAGTTTTGTCTCAAAACATTTTCACAGAAGTCTACTTTAAAGCAACATGAAGATATCCACAATGAAATTAGACGGCATAAGTGTTCATCTTGCGATAAAATGTTTACAACCAATAGTGACTTAAAAAGGCACACTATAGTTCATACTAAATTCAAAGCGTACAAGTGTGAAATGTGCGCAAAATCGTTTACACTAAGCGTAGGCTTGAAAAGGAAAAGACACATCAACGGAGTTCATAAACAAATCAAGAAGCACAAGTGCGATTTGTGCGGGAAATGTTTTTCCCAAAGGGTCAATTTGGAAACCCATGTAAGATTTCATACTGGAGAAAAGCCACACAAGTGTACTAAATGTGCTGCAGCTTTTATTGACTCAAGCGCATTGAGCAGACATTTAAAAGTTCACAGAAAACTAAGATTTGTACTATGATAGCAAATCATATATACCAAGCTATGTTTCCAATAATATTTTAAGGTATGTATAGAAGTAAATTGATTGCGAGGTTATAAATATTAAGTATATTTTTGTTTTACAACTGTCAATAAGCTGTAAATAGACTATATTTTCTTTATCAAACCCATACATATTTACAATAAAAATGCATTTCTTCAAATTCGCGAGCACTTTGGTTAAGTATTTCTTATTTTATCTTTATTATTCTTTTGTAAGTCCAATAAATTAAACTACAAATCAATATACGTTCTTGAATTCAAATTTAAGAACATTTCAAAATAACTTTGAACTGCATTGCTACATTAAATTTTTCTTTTTAAACGATCAACTATCAAATGTTTGTAATTCATGCATATTTAGTTGAAATAATTGAAGGCATAAGTAGTTACCTAATGGATTAAAAGGACATGAATTAGGGTACTGTATTCGTGAGGCCGACGAAGCATAATTAAATTAAACTATTATTTGAAAGTATTTTGGGTCGATCATTTTGTATCATTATCAAACACATGCCATGTGACATTTCATTCGAAAGAGCTTTTAATACCTGCTGTTGCAGCAGCACCTATTATAACTAAAAACTCACGTTCCCGACAAGCAGACACAGAATCCGCTTGCAATTGCCACTAGAATGTCATCCTCAAATCAGCAGCAATTACCATTTGGCATGTGACCTTTGCTTGTGACATTAAAACGACAATTCCAATGAGATGAGCCATCGGTGACCCTCCCGTTTGGAACAGAGAAGATGTGGTTTGATTGTTTTGGTGATGCGAAAGATAATTCCAGCTGCGATGAACTGGTTTCAGATAAACGGCAAAGAATATTTCTTATTGATAGAGGCAGATCTGGAATCCAGAGCTCCATACGCTGGGAATGAGATTTTCATAATGGTGCTGCTATTGGGAATGGTGCTCTCAGCCGACCCTTTTACCTGCCGACGACGATTATGAAATAGTGGACTTACCTAGACTAGTGTAAGCAATAGTGTTTTAATGACTCTAATTAAAAACTATACAAATTTTATATTATTTTTATGAAAAGAACTTTGGATGAGGAAAAGAAAAAAAATGTGGTCATCATCCTCCACAATGTCATCGCAATTACCCGCTCCTCTGCCCCCCACGCCACCCTACCCACATAAAAGTAAATAAAAGTAAAATGCTCCGAATGAAATAAGGTAAGGGAATGGATTAAAGCTGAATTATTCGTTTTTACAATGCAAAGTGTGTGCAGATATAAATCGAATTCAAATTTAGAAGTTTATATTAATTTTCATTTTAAAGGTAGTTTAATGTCTGGGTGAAACAAATTATTTGTTTCTTTACTCAAACAAAATAATCTAGACAATTAATAAAACCAAATTTGTATAATCTGTACATCGGCAAACTTAGTCTTCTAGTTGTTTACCGCAAATAATTTGTCCAGTATAATATACTCTCTGGCAAATTATTTCAGATAAAATTTCACAGTTCGAAAAATATCTTTCTACCTTTTATTTATTTGCTTATGGAAATTACTTGCATTCGTTTGCATAAAAATGGTTCACAACTTCATGTTACAGTAAGTTTAAATTATAGATACTTGGTGGGCCTCACCTCATTTGAATTTACTCTATAGTTTTACACTCTGGTCGATTTTACTATTAACATTTGTCAACAAGATATCGGTGATTAAACTGTGTTTATGCGACACAAATTTGAATGAACTGTGCATTTTTAAATGTCGCACAACATGGCTTGGCAATGGCGGCGACGAAGATATTTAAATATTTTCAGCTGAGAAAGTAAAAAGCATAAACCAACAATTCGTTAATTATGTTTACTACTTAACTAGATTGTACTTGAATTTAATTCAATAATTAGTCGTTTTTAATTAGCTTTTTTGACGAATGTTGATGGTTCTTCGACAACATTAAAGGAGAAAGGCAGTCCCCGGATCCAGTTTTAAGTTCTTTTACTTTGCTATTTTGACACATTTTAAAATAAAACTAGAAAATTAAAATACACTATCAAATATATTTATTTAGTTATCTTATAAACACCACGAATTCGTTAGGCAATTAACTTAATTGAATTAAGTTGCGAAAATTTTGACAAGCAACTGAGTAGAACATGTTTTTAGAGAGATGGTGGCTGAGCTTATTAAAATGCGCGCGTAAACTTAAAAAAAGGTCGTTGTAAACTGAACAAAAGTGAATGCGTAAAAAATGCTCTGAATCGAATAACAAGCTAATTAAGTGGATTTGCAAGAAAATTGGCTAGTTAAAAATTAATAGTTTATGTCGACGAATTCGATGAATGCTTATCGATGAATTCATTTAGCAAAATTTATCCTTTGAAATTGGTTAACTTCAAAAACGTTTCCCAAAATATTCGCAACAAAAATCCATACAGCACTTCGTTTTAGGAAATGTGCCGAAATTAGTTCGCAAAAAAACAAATCACAATGTGGACGAAAACTACTTATGTGATTTAGCCAAATATTCTTACAATATCACAAAATGTAATTAGATCATTAAGATGCAGCTACACACGTTTTTGTACATTTGCAGGTCTTGAAGTGTAAATATTATATTCCGCATACCTCTTTGAACAACAACAAGCTGTATGTGGAACGTGTATCTTATTTGAGTACTAGTGAACTTGCACATACAACTTGTTTTTTACATTATTTTTACGTTCACATTAAACATGTTTGACAATTATAAATACACACGTACATAGATTGAGCTAGACAGATTATTTGAACACGTATACTTTCAAGCACGGCATCCATTAGTACACACAATATACTTATGCTTATGCATACAAACTTATTTTTACAGTGTACTGAATGTGCACATATTAGTATTACATTAGTTGCACATGTGTACGTGACTGAAAATATGAGCTTGGTAGTTTTTCGAACCATTTATCTTTACATCAGTAAATGAATTATCTTCTTCAATGATAATATTTTTCCAAGTTCTTGGCATCGTCTTCGATTTCCGCAGAGGTGATCCTTGCATCGTCCACGTTATTGCAATAGAGCAACACGCAAGATGAATCCACTTGAGTTTTCTGCACCTTGCAGTACAACTCAATCGAATCTAGGAACATGGAATAGTGGACAGTTAATTTTTTTTTTGATTTTTACAAGAGTTGTCACTGTACTTAGCCTGAATAGCTGTTGCCAATGCTTCATTCATCTCCTCCTCCTCCCGCAACTGGAATCAAATGCTACAGTATCGCGTCAATTCCGAGTTGATTGTGAACACTACAACTCCACTTTTTACTCCTTTGCCAGTATAGTCCAAGTCTACGACAACAACGTCCTTCTGCAGCTCTTTGTTCTCTTCTTTGAACCACGACTTTGGTGGCAACACACATCAGCTTCTACGTAATGTCTTTGCAATGATGCATCGTAAAGTTATGCCCATGTCCTTGGACAATCGTTCCTTGATCCCACTGTACAGCTCTGATCCGTTGTTTGGGAGAACGCAAAGTAGCATCTTGACATGCTTGTCTGTGGTGCAAGTCAGCTTCTCAAGACTACGGATCTAGTACACGGCTCTCACGTTCTTAAGTCTTTCACTGAAAATTAAAACCAAAAAAATGTACATATTACTGGCATGGAATAATGCTGACATGACATGCTAATTGAATGCAATGAGTATCGAATTAAAAGAGTTGGCTAATTAAACACTACGCGTTTTTACGTACAAACCGATACGCAAATTCGATTCCTATTTCAGCGTCTTTTTCTCCACTAATCACAATCCACTGCTTGAGTTCCACACAAATCAACATTTTGTTGTCTACGATTCCTCTACTCCAGTCGTTATTCTCATCGGCGAGCAAAGTTTTGTCATTCACGAAAATAATAGCTTGTTGGGCTAACACGTGCCCTGTAATGCAGGACATGAGAGAGCTGTCAAAGGACAGTCCTCAGCTCGACAACGATTCCTCGACCTAATAAACAAATACAAAATTGAAAATAAATTAATATCATAGTGTAAACTATTCTAATCCTTTAACCAAACATGGCCTGTCATGGTCAACAGTTCCGGAACAGGGATCATCTCGTAATTTTTCCGACGCTTTTCCCATCTTCAATTTTCAGCTTCAGCTTTAACAAGAGACACGACGAGGGGCTGGCTCTTGTCCTGCATTTTAGTATTCTACTTTTCTTGAAATAATCATAAAAAGTAAAATGAATGTTCCATTCTTCAGCGGAAATTTGCTCATTGGCATCATCATCTCCATCCGGGCACCATCAATCTTGTAGCTTTTCTTGTTGTAAGGTGTGATGACCATGGCACTTTTTGGCTGCTCTTCAATGAATTGGCCTGTAGTTTGGCTGGATTTGCGTTTTCCATGCTTATCCTTCAAACCCTCAATTGATGTGGGTAATTCTTGGCTGTGGATCCCTTTGTGGGTCATGTCCACTTCTGGCAGCAACCTCTTCTGGGCTCGGTTTTATGCTGGCGACATAACCTGAAAACAAGTCATGACAAGTCATGAAAATGAGTACGTAGATGAATGTATGCATACGTATCGCGTTTTTTTGCATCGAATTGGAGCAATGTGTGTCTAGTAATAAAGTTTAGTAAATTTTTCTGGCGAAATAGAAAAGTTAGACCTGTAGTTCCTTGACAAAAGTTGATGTACTTTGAAGCCTCTATCGAAATATGCAATAAAAATTTTTTGTCCACAAGTCAACATGTGACCTGTTTGACCCTGCTGTCCCGAGGGGGTTTGACCCCGGAAGCAGAAAATCTCTAGCGATGGAGTACTTGGCCTGAAGTGTCTGTGTGCCAAGTTTGAAGTAAATCGGTTGACGCGTTTCAAAGTTAGAGCGTGCACGGACGGACAGACAGACGGACGGACAGACAGACGGACAGACAGACAAACAAACTAAAATTATAACTACGATGAATACATTCATCTACGTAATAATTAATCATGTCAAACATTATTTTTAGCCATTTAAATTTTATAACTAATTAATAAAGTTTCTTCTTCCACTGTTTTCCGGTCTTACCTGGACAAATTTTTAGCTGCAAGTTAGAAAAATTAATTTTTGCAGTCGAGTCGTAAAGGATCTTGTGAAATAAGTCTGTCATAAATTATCTCTCAGAGGATCTAGATCAAGGCTATACATGCATTGTTTGATGACCAAGTTGTAAGTTTGAGCAGAAATGGGGTCATTCGGGTTAGAGGTTTGGTATACGCCAAACTGACATGCTTTTGCTGTTCTGGTGGCAGGGGTTGTCCATCATCATCATTATTTGTTAGGGTTAATAATATAATATCTTGTGTGAAAATTTTTTTGTGCAGTACACTTGGTTGCCTCCAACAAAAAGAAAAGAACCTTGGAAAACCGCATCTCGACATGAGTTCAGCATTGTCTTGTTCTTAAAAATGGAAGCATCCTTGTCCCCAAATTCCAAGCAAAATTGATAAACTGTGAATTCTTGTAGTCCAGTAGCCCCTTCATCCACACACTCGCCAGTTTTTGATGGAGTGTAGTGATTTTTTAAAATGATTTGTTATTACGTGCACGGTGTTCTTCCCCGTCACCTTGTCTACTCCGAGACCACTCAAAGCTTCCATGCGTCTGGAAAAGTCATCAGTGGAGGTTCGACCTCACCTGGCCTTGGACCGTTGGCTATTGGTCCACAGCTGTTTGGCCATCCACCACCACGACTGACGTATCGGACTTGAGTCGTCTGAAAAAATAAATAGAAAACATCAGCGTTAAAAGCAATGTTAATTTGTCAGTCTATGCTATTACAGTGATTGCAATATCTTGAAGACGATTAGACTCTTTCCCAGAAATGAAAATGTAATATAATTATCCTACATAGTAGTGATCTCGTGTGACTTTCACACACAAATTGGTCTGAAAAGGCTGCCTTTTATTTGTATTCTTTTAAATTTAATTTGAACAGTGTTGTTTTTTCGAGGAGACAAATTGAAAATTGGAAACCAACAAGTGAAGGAGAAGACGAAGAACGAGCAGCCAGGAATGAACTGAATATCAGCAATCAGCATCAAACCATTTTTGAACGCATTTATATCGTCTCAGTTTACCCCATAATAATAAAAAACAGCGCGACTTACAAATAGGCAACTTTTTTTCTTTTTAGCTTGCAAACGAATGAAAGTAATAAGCAGGGAGATAAGGATGAGAATATGAGTGAGTTTAATGTATAAATAATAGTGCCCTTCTTAATTGTTTGATTATAAAACTATTATTTAATTTGGCTTTTAATTTATTTATTTGTTTCTTAGTTGTGAGTGGAGGTGCGAAGATGGAGGTGGACGAGACGTTTTTGTGCACTTGGATCCTAAACATGCATAAGCATACAAATATTAAGTTTTTAAATTTACTTGTATACTAACCAATAAGCACTTACGTGACTTAGAATATGGCCATATCACATAGTTTTAACCATCTAGTAGGTTCATTAAACGAATAATATGCTTTGTATTGACCATTAGCTCTGCATATGTCAAAGTCGTTTTAAGATGAGTTAGCCCTTAATTTTTGAATTAAAGAATAAAAATATGTCTCATAGGCACTGAATACCTAAATGATAACGCATGCATTACTAGATATCGTGTAACACGAAATACATTTTCTAATAATTTTGTTTTTAGCTAAAACTGTGTACGTGTGCAGAGGTATGTATCAAAAATATCTCGTATGAACATAAAAGGAAAGAAAAGAATATACACGCATGGTTTATTAACTATCGGATAACGTATGTTACGATAGTTAATGCGATCAGTATCATGTCTGTTAGTTAGTTAGTCCGCACGATAACTCGAGAACGACTTGACCGATCGACACCAAATTTGGTACGCAGGTACTTCAGGTCATAAGGAACTATGGGATTGATTTTCAGCCAAATCGGTCAATCCCTTTCCCCCCGGGGGAGGGGGTCATCTATTTTTTCAAGCACAACATATGACAAATGACAACTCTTTCGAAAGCTCTCGGTGAGTAGGTCATCGTCGACTTTGTCCTTTTTAAATTGGTCAATCCCTTCCCCAGCGGGGGAGGGGGTCATCTATTTTTTTAAGTACAACATATGGCAAATGACACCTCTTTCGAAAGCTCTCGATTCTAGTTTGCATACGTATCCGATAGTTGATTCCATCGGTTCGTACCGTTCTAGTTTATAAACAATAGAACTGAAAGAACAAACCTACCTAGAACATAGCGTTACTCTGTTTAAATTTGTAAGAGGAAGGTACAATTCACACTGAAAATCTAGAAAATACAAAGATACGTATGCTGTTGCCTCTTAAGTATATCATCACATTGTGATATTGCAGACACAATACACACTCACAAATAAAACCAGGGCTTGTTTTAAATTTAAAAACAAATTCATTTGGAGTTCAGCATATTAAATAACGTAAGATTCCTCAGCACTTTATTGTTGTGCTTTCTGTTTTCTCCTAATACAGTTTTGTTCATTTCCAACACTTACGAGCAGTATGGGCTATTTGTGTAAATAATTCGGGAAAAGTTTCTGAGTGGGACAAGTTTAAAGTGAAAACTTTTGCTGAAACAATTAGTCAATAAACGATACGTTAAATAATCAACTTAACTTCCTATCCATTTTTCACCAACCAACATGGTTTTGCTTGTCTTAATCTCGGAAATCCAGACACGTAAAATAATTTCCATTTGTCAGTATGATGGCTTCTGAGAATTTTAAGTGTGAGGACTGTGAAAAAGTATTTAGATAGAAAAATAATTTAGTTGAACACATGAAAGTTCATCTTGGAACTCACCCATGCATATTTTGCAACAAATCGTTTTCTAGAAGTAAGAAAGATCTTTTTGATCACTACCGAAGTCATATTAATGAGAAACCGTACACGTGCAAGTTTTGTGAAAAAGGCTTTGCATTAAAAGGAAACTTGAAGATACACATACGATTGCACATCCAAGAGAAGCCTTTCAAGTGTATTATTTGTCCAAAGGCATTCTCTACAAAACCAAATCTCAAATTACATCAGTTAATACATAGTGGCATTAAGGGATTTCGATGTAAGCAATGCCAAAGATGTTTCACTCAAAAATCTAACTTGAAAAGACATTTGAATACACATCTCACAGAAACACCGTACAAATGCAGTTTATGTGATAAGTTCCTGGGATCTCCTGGAGCTTTGAAACGTCACCTTCAAGCACATACTGGAGAGAAGCCATATCGCTGTCAAATTTGTTCCAAAACATTTTCAGTGAAGTCGGATCTGCAGCGACATGAGCACAGTCACAATGGCATCAGAAACCAAAGATGTGAAACTTGCGATAAAATGTTTTCTACAAAGCGTAATTTAAGTACTCACATGGTGGTTCATACTAAATTGAAAGCCTACTCATGTGAAATCTGCGGCAAATCTTTTACTCGACACGGAAGCTTAAAAATGCACATCAAAGGAGTTCATCAACAAATCAAGGAGCACAAATGCAATTTGTGTGGAAAATGTTTTTCTGAAAGGGGCAATTTTGAAACCCATGTAAGAGTTCATACTGGAGAAAAGCCACATAAGTGTCCTAAATGTCCAGCTGCTTTTATCAGCTCAAGTAAATTGAGCAGACATTTCAAAATTCACAGATAACTAAGATTTTTTATATGATAACAAACAATAAATTTCGGGTCCATGTTTCCAACAAAGTGTAAAAGTGGGCATGGGTAGAAATAAATTTGATGTGTGGTGTTTTATGTCAAGTTTATTTTTGTTTTACAACTGGTCCACTAACTGTAAATCCAGTAAATTCAGTTAATCAAGCCCATAAAATTTTACAAGAAAAATGCCCCTTCGTCGATTCGCGGGCCATTTGGTTAAGTATTTATAATATCATACTATTATTATGTATAAATTGTTCGACCAAATCACATGTTCAATAAATTAAGCTATAAGTTCACCACCATCATCATGCCAATTGTACAATTGGAAACTCGAATGACCCAGCCTCAAACGTTTCCAATGAAAATGCAACTTTCAACTTGACTGCAAAATCCTCTTCTCAAAACGAACCTCTAAAATTGGGCAAGTGGAACTGAAGTTCGAGAGTACTGTTATAATAATAGAAGGTTGTTAAACGACTTTTATTAACAGCTTCAACGTCAACAAAAACTCTCCAATTGCCGTTTCCGAGAAAATCACCGAGCCCGTATCTTATCCAATCAATAAGTCATCATGATCAACACCAGAGCAGCGTGCGTCCTTGGTCTCAACTTGCGATTAGGGAAGGGAAGAAGTCGAGTCAGCAGGTTTTTCAATCTTTGGCAATTCTCCTCCACTAGGACATCCCTGTTCTCTCCTCCTCTGTTGCCCACGCCTCGCCACCCACACAAAAATAATTTGGTTAAATATTCTAATAGCTAAATTAGCTGTTTTAGTAGCAACAAATCAGCTAGCTTGCTAAATGCACTGGTGTTCTTGATTTAGTGTAATTTCTTTGTTTGTTAAATTTTGAAATTGGGTAAAAAATGGTTTAATTGGTGGTGCAAGTGGTTTTTGTGAAGGGGTCCACCTTAAAAAATAAAATAAGTTCTAATTCAGTTAATTATTTTAAATTGTTGAGGATGGTATTAAATTTAATGGTTTTCAATTAAATTATTGAGAATTTCAGTTTTGTACAGAAATAAATGGGTCAATTAATAAATTTTAACGTAAAACTGAAATCTTTAGATCAACACCACATCAACTAGTTAATTTGTTTGTTTCAATTTTAATTCATTGGCTAACTAGTCAGCTCCATAATTAAAAACTATCAGCTTATCTCTTGACTTTGGGTTCAGAAGGTGACTGAAGTGAGCGCAGGATGACGGGGATGAGCTATTCTGACCCAAAAATAAAGAGATAGTGAGACGAGGGGAAGGTAAAGCACAGAGCAATTTTAAAAATTGTAATAAAAATTATTACATCAATTAAAGTGGCATGTTAGCTATCACCATTAGCTAACTATATAAACCGGAATCATTTATTTAATTTGATAATATCAAGACGGTGGTCTATCTATTTTAAAACAGATATCCTCATTTCGCTCGTCCTCAGCTTCGGAGGCGACGGCAGCACTGAAAAAGAAAATTGTTTTTAGTTGATAAAATAATTTGTAAAAAACAATTAGATAATTATGTGTACTTCTCTACCAAAACGTACTTGATTTTTATTGCATAATTAATGATTAGTTATTTTCAATTATCTTTTTTTATGGATGATCAAGTTCCTAGGACCGGATTGAAGGAGGAAGGGGTCCCTGGCTCCGAGCTTAAGTCCTTTTCATTTCGCTAACTTTTAAAACAAAACTAGAAAATCAAAAACTATTTTCAAAATTTACGTTAAACTTAAAAAGACTACGAATTAGCAAGCCAATTAATTTATGCAGTTCTTGACAAGCAGCTGGTTGGAATATTTATTTTTGGAAACGAGACGGCTGAGCTGTTGTGAAATGTGAACAAATGCAGTTGTTTTTAAAATGCGCGAGTAAAATTAAAAAGAGTTTGGGGTAAAGTGATCAAATTTTGATGAAATAACAAGCCAAGAGAATGTATGAGAGATGAATTTTTCTTTTTTACAATGCAAAGTGTGTACAGAAGTAAGGCGAATTCAAGTTTAAGGTTTAATTTTACTTTATTACGTAGATGAATCGATTCATCGTAGTTATAATTTTAGTTTGTTTGTCTGTCTGTCCGTCTGTCTGTCCGTCTGTCCGTGTGCGCTCTAACTTTAAAACGCGTCAACCGATTTACTTCAAACTTGGCACACAGACACTTAAGGTCAAGTACTCCATCGCTAGAAATTTTCAG
>JAQFXM010006351.1:0-13368 GCA_034693345.1 Entomobrya multifasciata | reverse complement strand
ATTGGCAAATAAAAAATTATTTTCGGGGTGCTGGAATGTTGATTGGTTACTTAAATAATTTATTGGGTGCTGGAGTACTGATTGGAAAATTAAATATTTCATGGGTGCTGGAGTGCTGATTGGAAAATAAAATATTTCATGGGGTACTGGAGTACTGATTGGCAATTCGATTTTTACCGCATGCACAGTACCCTTTGATCTCATTGCAAAAAAAATCCCAACCGTTTAAGAGCTGAATGAGCGACGGAAGAAATAATTATTAACTATTAATCAGAATGGCAATGCAATATTCTGATGACCCACCGGGATTCGAACGTGGATCCCCCAAATCTTATCGGAGTCGGAGCTCTTAACCACTGGACCACGCATGCTTGCCATTGAAAATGATACAGAAATAGCCTGTAGCAACCAAACTGGCTCACACACTACTCTCGGAAGCTAAGCCAAAAGGCAAAGCTTGTTCATTCTGCGTCTTCTCTTTTGTTATTGTGGTATAGATATGATTATATGATTGAATATAGTGGCTTCTAAAAATTTCGAGAATCATAATTGAAAAAAAAATTGTTAGAAATCGCAAATAAACTCGCTTATTCACATTTTCTCACTTTGCCCAACTTTTTAAAAAGTATCGCGCATTTTACATCTGTCAACCAGCTTAGCTGCCTATTTATCCAAAAAAGAATAACTAAAATAAGTAATTAGTTAAATGTATTTGTACAGATCAATGAGTTTAATTAAATGTTTTACTAATTAACATTTTTTCTGGCTTTCATTTGCAATTTGCAAGTGTCAATTTCAATTGCAACTAAATGATAAAGGTTTTAATAGTTTAAGTTTAATTATTTTTAAAAGGCGAGCTAATTATATGTAAGTATTTATTTCCTTACTTAATTATTTACAGCTCAAAAACAACCCACTTCACCGCCGTCGCCTTCTGAAACCAAAGTCAACAAATTAGATGTGTGCGTTATTAATTGTTCAAGTCAAGAAGTAATTAAAGCACTTTGGCTAAAACAATTGGCTAACAATCTTGTGATGGTGGTGGTCCGGTGTGTTTAGTGAACTTTTAGTAATAAAAATAACTACTAAATGAAGTAAGCTGGATAAAACGTATCCCTTCTTCAATTTACATCTTGTTATATATCCTATTCTACTAAATATAAATAACTAAAAGCTGCCGCCAAAACAACAATTTATTTTTTCCACGAACACCATCGGACATTCCTTTACCAAAACCAAAACAACGACCAATTAAACTTATTTTGACACCAATTAAAATAAAATAACTAAAACAAGTTACAATAAATCAATCGAGTTGTTAATTTAACAAGTTGTTTTTTAAAAATTAAAATGTTTTGATTTTATTTTTGCTTCTGTTTTAGATGTTTCTTAGGGGTTGACTAGCTTTTGATGTACTACCCCAAACCAATTAGCTGATTAGAGTAAGCGTTAACTCATCTAGTTCATATTTAATCAATTGTGGACAAGATAACAAATATTTAGTTTTTGGAGGAGATAATCAGAAAAATATAACGATTAACTACGCAAACATTACTTATGGTACAAAATTAAACAAAACTAAGTTAAAATGTTTCAGCTCATTCCATACAGCAAAAAAACATTTAAACATCAACTTTTATTTATTTAGTCTGTGCATTTGAACGCATTCACTTTGTCTTGAATTTATCAAGAAAAGAGCTACTTCAAAATATTCGATGCTTCTTGATTGACGTAGAATAATGATTTCCAGTTTGTAATTTTAATTTTTCTGAGTAGTCTTTCTTGTAGAGAATTTAAAGTTGCATTTTACTAAAATATTAACAGAAGTATCCAGTCTACTACGAACGACTTACGGAACATTTATCAAGAAAAGTGCTGCTTAACAATATTCAATGTTTCTTGATTGAATTATAATACTGATTTCGTGTTCAATTTTGATTCTTTCTGAATGGTGTATTTTATGGAGATTTTAAAGCAAACTATTTCTTTAGTAAGGACAAAAAATCAAACCAAGCATGCATGCCAAAGAGTCGTTTAATAAAGAAAAACCTTACTTCAAAATATTCGATGTTTCTTTATTTACTTAAAATACTGATGTTCTATTTGAAACTTGATGCTTTCGAAACTTCCGAACTCCTACAGAATTTAAATATTTCCATATTTCTGTAATATCGAAAAATGAAATCATGTATGCGCGACATTGCGTTAAATAATCAAGAAAAACCTACCACAAAGTATTCGATATTTCTGGACTGACAAAGAATACAGATTTACTGTTTGAAACTTGATTTTACTGAATACCCTATCTTGTAGAAAACGTTAAGCTCTAATTTTAACCTTAAAATTTATATAACTCGATTTTATAAAATTAATCTAGTTTTTGGCTATTTCATTGTTTCAGAGATATATTCAATTTAAAAAACTAGTTTTAATTGTGTACTTTTTCAAAGTATGAAATAACACGACAGTTACAAACTAGAAATTGTAAAGCAAATTTCCATCTGAAAAACAATATTACTCGGTTTTAAAAATAAACTGGGTTTTTAGCTTGATTTCTACATTTTCGAGATATTTTTAATTAAAACCAGAACTAGTTTTAAATTTGAATTTTTTCAAAGCATAAAAGAACACGACACTTGACATTGTAAAGCAAATTTCCATCTGAAAAACAATATTACACGAACACGAACTCGAATGGGAAGGACGGAAGACTCAACGCCTGGTTAAAAAAAACCAGGCGTTGAGTGAAATGAAACGCCGAACCCAAACATCCTGGAGCTGCCTGCTGATGTACCGCTGCCACCTGACATGACATGCCTTGGGGGATCGCCATCTCGACAACTTGGAAGCTATCATCGTGGACCAATACACAAAACCATTGACGTCTACGACTCGGACAAAGCCTGGAGCCACAGGATCGGATCCTTCGGACATCAGCCTGAACAACTCTCCGCGCCTGCTGGGATGTCCTACGACTCACAATATGGCCGGATTTTCGTCGTGGACTCGGGAAATCACCGTGTCCAGGCCTTTAACAAGGACAACGGGACCTTGTACTTTGCCTTTGGAGGATTCGGGACGCCGAAGGACTCTTATGCAACCGGAGGGACATCGCCATCTCCAAGGACAGATTCTTCATCGCCGTAGCCGACGACACCGGAATCTAGCTTTTCTATCGGGATGGGGAATTTAAACGGAGCATCATCGTCGCTGTCATTGACATGGTAAGAGGACAGAGACCAGAGGAACCATTCGGAGTTGCCTTCAACCAGGATGACGAAATTTACATCACGGACCAGCGCACCTTCATCAAATTGGATTTCGACTTTGAGCGGGATTGACTACGGGACTACTACCGCCCTGAGGAAGGACCAGAGATCCAGTTCTCTGGACTGGACGTCAGCAAACCTTGAGTCGTCCTTAAGCCAGACCAAACCAGATCCTTAAGCTTATATGACATGCCCAGGAATTAGTGACAGTGTTTTGTGTTTAGTGTAATTATTTTTTTATTCTAGTGCTTGTCAAATATCAAGTTTATTTATTATTTTCAGTTTTTTAACAATTAATTTAAGTTTGTTAACAAATTGTTCAATACATTAAATTGTAAAAAATCAATCTTTTCAAAAGCTTTCTCTTCATTAACTTGCATATACACCACTTTTTATGCTTCACAATTTTCACTGCTTGTTTTCATACTAGCTTATAATGCCATCATCAGCATAATGAGCATAATTAGCTTGACCGCTAACCACCATTTGACTCCAACACCAAAATCAAGTGTATTTTACCTTTTGTTTCTCAAACCAGTCTTTATTACATGCACATATAGCTTGACTGTTAAACACCATTTGACTTCAGCACTACAATCAAATGTGTTTTCCTTTTATGGTCTCAAACTAATGTTTGATACATGAATATATAGCCTGAATTCAAACACCTGTTTGACTCCTACACTAATATCAAGTAAGTTTTCATGTATATTAGATAGCCTGATGAAACTATGCGCTGAGGCCGTGGGACCAAAGCTAGAGTGCCTCAATGTGTATTTAAGGTACCCATATAGGTTGCTATGTACATGGGCTCCAGCCCATACAAAAGCCAGGAAAAGACAAACACGAGGACCACAACACGCACTTTTGGGGGATGGCTCTCAACATCAGGACCATGACCATCCACGTCACGGACTCAGGAAGCGACAACATCAACGTCTACGATATGAACACCCTGGAGCTGAGGACTACTTATGGAAGCCAAGAATCTGGAAAGGAGCAGCTGGATACAACAACCGGAATCGCATATGTCTTCGCTTGGGACATGATGTTCATCACGGACCGGCTCAGCCACCGGCTCCAGCTTTTCGACGCCTCAACTGGACTTCACGACGACACTTTGGGATCATTTCGGTAATTCTTTATTAAACACATGTTCATTGTAGTATGGATTATCGTAACAAATTTTACTTCACCGTTCAAGTAAAAGTTCGTCTAGTATAATAATTTTTTGGAGCTTAGGTAGTTGGATGTTAATATTTGACTGGTCCATTTCTAACTTGTATCCCAAGAATTTAATAATCTGTTCTTTACTTGTTCTGTTATTGTAAAACAATGTATCCTTGTACCACACATTTCCACGAAATTCGGTTAAAGAATTTTTGCAAGGCAACAGGAAATGCATGTTCATTTGCGGGAACGCGAAATTCAACGAAAAGATCTGTACAGCATTGTTGATTTAGTTTCGTCTCCAACAGGCAGAATATTCGAGACCTTGATTGACCAAGACGTTAGGACATTGCCCAAGAAAACACCGTAAAAAATAATAGAACTCTGTACATTCATCATCACTAAGATGCTGTTGTACCGTATCTTCAGGCCCCAAATAGAATTTACATAATTCATAGCCAAATGAAGTAAATTGTTTCTAAACTTTCGAAAACCCTCGTGCCTTATAGTAGAGTCATATTCAATTTCGGTGTCTCTGCCTAGAATTGGGTTTTTTGAGGACGTATTTTCTGGCTCAATTCCTTTATAGCAGTGGGTTGAATGAAAATGATTAAGGAAGTCTTCAACATTAGAGTTGTAGTCTTCAACATTCCAGTCCTTACAAACTAGTCGAAGGTCCCGTAAACCACCATATCCTCACTTTGTTCGGTGTTTCAAATCACACTTATCTTTAAGAATAGCAAAGACCTGTGGAAGTATTTTTTTGAAGTATTTTCATAAAAATGGGGAAGCATTTGACCACGCGGTTATATCTTGGCTGCTGTCAATATTCTGAAAATTTTCAAATTAATTTTCATAAATACAGTTTTTTCATAAACAAGTTTGGTACATAATGTCTTTTATATTTTTCATGTTTTTATATCAATGTAAATAACCAGGTGTGGTAAGAACGCATCCAATTTGGTTTCTATGGGGTAGCACTTGGTTTTGACGTACTAACTATCACTGGGGTTTACACGTTGACCAGAAGGTGTGCACATGATGAACTACAAAATTTTGTTTGTTAACGATCAGTACAGATGATGTATCAAAAACATTGAAAAGTGTGAAATATAATGCTGAAATTGAGAATATGGGAATATATTTTTTTAAGTACATATACATATTTACAAATATTAACAAGGTCACAAAAGATAATACATACGCAGTACACATGCTACCTTGATAACGGTATTGAAGTATATATTTGTAACATAATAGGCACACGGATGTCCCGATAAAACATTTTACACTTGATGATTTGGTCCTTAAACCTACAATTTTAAATACATTAGGGCTTTTTTACATTCAAAAAGACAAAGAACTTAAGTTTGTGTTATGTATTACGTAGATGGATCTATTCATACGTTTGTCTGTATGTACACACTCTAACTTTGGCTTCCTTTAACCAGTACAATGGATTATTTGAAAAAGGTGTCTAAAACATAATGATCACAAATACACAATAGATACTTAGAAGACTAATAAGTTATGTTACCATTACTTTCTTTAGGCTTCTGAACGCATAACGATGGAGTGTAACTATGCCGAATTGTACCTGCATATTAGTACTTTTAATATCTTTTCAAGCCTTTGCACAAAAGTTAGTATACTTTTACAGTATTCAATAGTTTGAGCATAAACGGTATAATGGTAATTTGTTTGTTTTTCAACATTGGATAGGTTTTTACTGCAGTGATATTGGAAAATTTGTTGGGGATATTTAAACAACATAAAGAAATTGGAATCAAGCATTACTTACGTAGCATTTATGAGTTGCTGTCAAAAGAAGAAAATTTGCTTGCGCAAATCGTCACGATTTTTGAAAAAATGTTTATGAGAAAGTTGTAGACGCACTTAAGGCATTAAAAGTGCTAAACAGAGAACATCTGAATCCACGATGAAATCTTGTCAACTCGTTGCAAAATTGTATGAATACTGATTTAAGGTCAAATATCCTTGTGAGGTCAACAGACAAACAAAACAATGCGTTAGCATAATTTCAAATAAGGTGTTAAGGTCAAACTTCTCTGCCAACCCATTCATCAATAACTGCCCATTTCCTCACTCAACCCCTCCACCAATTAAAAACTGTTCGAAATGCCCCTCCAACCACACCCCAAGTTAGCCACTCATTCCACAATCCCACCGCTGTAAAGTAAAAACAAGTGTGTTTTCACTTTAGAGTGTGAAACCAGTCTCTAATACGCGCATAATTAGCTTGAATGCTGATGACCGTTTAACTCCAAGCACAAAATCAAGTGTGTTTTCACTTTAAAGACTCAACCCAATCTTTAATACACGCATAATTAGCTTTAATGCTAAACACCGTTTGACTCCAATAACAAAATAAATTGTGTTTTTACTTTAAAGCCTCAACCCAGTCTTTAAAACATGCATAATTGGCTTGACTGATTGACACCATTTGACTCCAGAACTAAAAACAAGTGTTTTGAGCTCTGTGTCTCAAACCAATCTTTAAATCACGCATAATTAGCTTGACTGCAAAATACCGTTTGACTGCAGCAGTAAAATCAAGTATGTTTTAACAATCAGTATGCGAACAATCGAGCATTTAATGTCAACCACCAGCCTGGATTATCAGGCCATTCTCATACGACCTGCACAATTTTATCAGCCAACCAGTCAACTGAAGTTGGATGCTTTGATGTCTAAATATTTCGTAGTCAAAGAATATGAAGCGGAAAAACTGGATGAAAACTACTTCAAACTGTCTCATCGTTATATAACAAGCCGTTTCAAAACCGTGGAAGACTTTTTCCCGAATCACCTTAATACTATAGTGTAAGGTTTTCAATTTTTCATCTTGAATGTTGAATTTTTATAAACAATTGATGTCTTAATTGTTTTTAATTCTTTATCTTGTTAATTATTTTGTGAATTTTTAAAAACAATTGCTGTCTTAGTTGTTTCCTAATTTTTTGTCTTGTTTTTTATTTGTTAAATTTTGTAATACGATTGATTTTTTTCCTTTAGAATGAATTTTTATCTCGAGTCTTTTCTCTTTTTATAACAAAAATACTCAAAACCTTATGAAATATTGAATTTTAACTAAGCACTTATTTGGTTTGTACCAGCATCATTTGCATAAGCAGGTTTGGCTTTTTATTCAAAATGTCTTTTCATATTATTCACTTATGCACAAATGCATATTAGAAGTCAAGGTTCATATTATGCATGTTTTAAAGATTGGGTTGAGACTCAGATCTCAAAACACACTTGTTATTAGCACCTGGAGTGAAACAGGCAATTGCAGTCAACCTAATTATGCATGTATTAGAGACAGGGTTGCAACTGAGAGCTCAAAACACACTTGCTATTAGCACCTGGAGTCAAATGCCAATTAGAAGTCAGGGAGTATAATATGCATGTTTTAAAGATTGTGTTGAGACTCAAAGATGAAAACATACTTGATTTTACATCTGAAGTCAAACGGTATTTTGCAGTCAAGGTACATATGATGCATGTTTTAAAGATTGGGTTGAGACTCAGAGCTCAAAACACACTTCATTCACTTCACTACAAGTGCGTTTTCATCTTTGAGTCTCAACCCTATCTTTAAAACATGCAAAATTAGCTTGACGTCAAAAGATGGTTTGACTCCAGCACCAAGAAAAGTGTGTTTTCATCTTCTGGCCTCAACCTTGTCTTAATTACACACATATATAGCCTGACTTCGAATGCACATTTGACTCCAGCACCAAAAACAAGCATGTTTTCATCTTTTTGCTTCAATCCTATCTTCAATAAACGCATAATATACAGCATGACGGCAAACATAAACCTGGAAAACAGGTTTGACTCCAGTACTAATATCACGTGAGTTTTCACTTTACGGCCTCAACCCAGTCTTTAAAACATGCATAATATGAACCTTGACTTCTAATATGCATTTGAGTCCAGATGTAAAATCAAGTGTGTTTTGAGCTCTCAGTCCCAACACAATCTTCAATACATGCATTTGCAGTCAAGGTCTTGACTGCAAAGGCTGGTTTGACTCCAAGTACAAGATCAAGTATGCTTTCTCGTTATGGTCTGAACCCAATCTTTAATGAACGCATAATATACAGCTTGACTGCAAAATACCGTTTGGCTCCACGCTAATATCAAGTGAGTCTTGAGCTATGCTTAAGCTTAACCCAAATTCGCGCTGTGGCCTTGATATCAGAGCAAGAGTATCTATATATGTAAGCTAGAGAGATTATCTATGTTGTGGGGGTATCCTAGTTAGATCGCTATGTGTTTAAGGTAGCCTGATGAAACTTTGGGCTGAGGCCGTGTCGCCAGAGCAAGAGTGCCTATCTGTGTTAAAAGGGTACCCCACACGGCTTGCTATGTATTTTAGATAGCCTGATGAAACTTTGCGCTGAGAGCATGATACCAAAACAGTGAGTGCCTATCTGTGTTAAAAGGGTACCCCACACGGCTTGCTATGTATTTTATGTAGCCTGAGGAAACTTTGCGCTGAGGCCAGAGCTAGAGTACATATCTATGTTGGGAGGATACCCTGTTTGGCTTTCTGTGTTAAAGGGTATTCTCTCGTCGGACGCCTCAGGTATAGAAGGGACTCCAGCAGCCAAGCCAGAAGCGAGCTAAATACTACTCCCTAGCTTCTCCTGCCGCTGCCGCTGTTGGATACCATCACTGGACTTGGACCACTAGGACTGCTGCCACTACTTCTTGGACTTCTACCGCTGCCACCACCACTGGACCTGCCGCCGCTTTACTTGGAATCTCTGCTACCACCACTGGACTGGACCGTTTAAAATCTCTGCCGCTGCTACCACCACTGGACTGGACCGTTTACCATCTCTACCGCTGCCATTATCACTGGATTCTGCCGTTGGACCATCTCTGCTTCTGCAACCACCATGGTTTTGTGGCTTTTGCCTGCTGTTTTGAGGGAAGGATGTCAATCGCTGCTGGATGACGACGACATCTTTAATCACTGGACACCACCATCACCACTACCAACAATGGAAGAGGACCACCATGTCTACTCTTTCATCATGGAGGACTCTGGACCTGGAGAAGCTGGACCAACTGGAACAACTGGAGCTGTCGTTCGCATCTTGGACGTGAAGCCGCTCTCGGCTGAGAAGGACGGACGACTCGACGCCTGGTTCAGCCAAATCAACGATGGGACACTGAATCCGAATATCCTGGAGGTGCCTGCTAATGCTGCTGCCGCTGTTCTACCAATAAACGGACGACATGCTGCCTTCGGGAATCGCCATCTCGCCAAACATGGAAACTTTCATCTCGAACCGAAAACGACACAGAGTGGACGTGTACTAGTCGAACCAAACCTATAGCCACTCCATCGGATCCTTTGGGAATGAACCTGGAAAACTGGACTCGCCTGCCGGGATCGCCAACGACCCTCGACTTCACTGGATCTTCGTCGTGGACTCACGTCACGACCGCATCCATGTGTTTGAAGTGGATACCGGGATCTTCTGCTTCGCCTTTGCAGGATTGGAAATCTCCGACATTGCAATCACCAATCATCGCTGTCGCCGACGACATCAGCATCCAGCTATACCATCATGACGGAAGTTATCAAAGGAACTTCACCGTTGACCGCATTGAGGATTTAGCAGCACCAATTGGAATTGCCTACAAACAGACATTTACCTCATGGACCAGCTCAGTTTTCTCCACATGGACTTCAACGGTGGAAACCGATGACAACTATTCTCCCGAGGAAGGACGGGACCGCCATTTCTGGACTGGACGTCAGCGAAAATGGTGTCGTCTTTGTCGTCAATCCCTTAGACGATGAGCTGATCACATACTACCAGGATGCCAACGTCCCGGATCCGCGTTTGAACTCTTTGAACATTGATGGTCCTGTTTCATCTATCAGGAACGTCAAATACGCTTCCAACGGAATTTTCGCTGTTTTCTATACAAACGGAACTTTTAGCTTACATACCGTGCCTAGGTATTAGTGGAAGTGTATTGTGTTTAGTGTAATTATTTTTATATTCTTACTCAATATTTTAATTTTGTAAAAATTCTTGTCATATATTTATTAAGTTTTAATTTTAAGTTTTTAAATAAATTGTTCAATAATTTCAATTGTAAAAAATCAATCTATTCTTTGCTTTTTCTTCATTTAGTTGCATAAACAACATCTTTTTAATGCATTTAGTTAATTTCATAAAAATATAACATGCCATCATCAGCATAATTAGCTTGACTTCAAACATACATTGGACTCCAGCACTAATATCAAGTGAGTTTTGAGCTAACACAAATACTTTGACTTGAAACACGTCTTTGACTCCAGATACTAAAATCTAAAGCTAAAGTTTTGAGCTCTCCGTCTCAACCCAATCTTTTAAAACATGCATAATTAGTAAAGGGAACAAAAATATGCACTAAAACGCAATCCTAAGCAATCATCTTATATAAGCGCTCAAAATCAATGAAAATATGCACTTAAATATGCACTAAAAATCAGTCTAAAATCTGTTACGTCCCACTGACACCATCAGATCACAAACAATGTACTTCATCAAACCCCTTCATATTACTGGGAGAGTTCGCATGAAAAAACAAAAACACGTAACAATGTTTAATCCCTTTTTTATTTACTCGACGTCTTTGGTATCATGCGAGGTCATACTAAGCTTTTAACAGTCATATCGCCTACCTGGGGTATGGAGTTAACTTAACCAATTTGCAAAAAAATACAGACTTTTGATATTATTTAGTTCGTTATAAGACCAATAAATAGCAAAAAAGCTTCACAGAAACATTACAGCAGGGCTAACAGTCCATTTTACAGGGTGTTAAATGTTGAAAAATGGATTCATCTACTATTAAGCATGATCGCTGAATGATAGATTATAAGGCTGACATTATAAGATGAGAGAAACCAACACTATATATAGCAGATAACATAACCTAACGGTTTTAAGACAAGTATGAGCTCATTTATAACTACCAAAATTGTTTGAATAACGCACAACAAACTCGGTTTATGAGTGAAGGTATAGTTTTTCCTACTTTTTGTGTGATGTTTTCGAGATTTAAAAAATATGCGCTTATTTTCATGAAATATGGACGTGCATATGCGATATGAACTAATATATGCAAAATGTGCACTATCAACTAGGTCTTAAAAGTCACGTTTCGATGTGATATGGATGCATGTCAAAGTTCAGCTTCATAGGAGTAAGCACAAAAGGTATGCATTTGCATAGAAAACTTCGATCTTATAATTAGCTTGAGTTCAAACACCCGTTTGACTATAGGTTCTAAAAGGTAGTCTGTTTTTAATCCAGTGATCTACCTTGAAGGTACTCATGCGTATACTATGTACTTCAGTAAGTTGGTATTGAGACCTCAAGCACAAAGCAAAAGCACTTTTACTTGTTGAAAATGAAATCTGTAATGCTATTTATGTTTGTAGTAGAAAGCTTAACTCATGTTTGCGCTGAGAGCTAGATACCAAACCAAGACTGCCTATCTGTGTTACAGGTAGCTTGTTAGCGTTCTATGCACATAAGGTAGCCTGATGAAACTGCGCTGAGGCCGTGAGGCCAAGGCAGAAGTACCTATCTGTGTTAAAAGGGTACTTCACACGGATTTCTGTGTTGAATGGTACGCCATCGTCTCTCGCCTCAGGTATAAAAGAAGCCTCCATATGTCCAGCCAGAAGCGATTTGGGACTTTAAAGAGCGAAAAAATACTCACTTGCTTCTCCTGCAGCTGCAGCTGCCATTAACCCTGGACTGGACCACTGCTGCCCCCACCACTTGGATCACTGCTGCCGCAGCCACCTCCACTTCATGGACTTGGACCGCTGGAATTCTTCTGCTGCCTCCACTACCGCCACAACTAACACCAGAATGGAAGCCACAATGAGAAGCAGCGCACTCGTTACCCAAGGAAGGATGACCACTGGAGGACCCAAGATGTCAGGAATTCCACGCCGGAAGACCGAAGACCTCACCCGGAAGAGGACCGAGACGAGATGGACAACAACCAGTACTGGACCAACAAGGACCGCTATTGCAACACAGGAGCTCCAGCCCATCCAGAAGCAGGGAATAGACCAGGACCAGGATCACAAAGCGCACTTTTGGGGGATGGCGTTAAACACCAGGACCATGGACATCCATGTCACAGGCCCAGGAACCCACAACATCAACATTTACGATGTGGACACCTTGGAGCTGACGACCACCTATGGAAGCCAAGGATCTGGACCGGAGCAGCTGGACACACCAACCTGAGTCATCTACCACTTTGATTGGCACATATGTTCGTTGCGGACAGGATGAACCACCGCATCCAGCTCTTCAACGCCTCAACAAGGACCCATGAGGAAACCTGGGGATCATTCGGGACGGGCCGGGGACAGTTTGTGGAGCCACTGGACATTGCCATCTCCAAAGTTTGGACGCCACATTGCTGTATCCGAGGCCATCCGGCTTCGGGTGCAGCTCTTTACTTGGACCGGGAACTTTCGTCGCCAGTGGGACGGGCGCCACCCTCAACTCATCAACAGGCCAATCTTCAAGCATCCACGTGGACTCGCCTTTCACGAACACCTCTACGTGTCGGACCACCGGAACATCCCGAAGCTAGATATCAACTTTGGGACCATCCAAACCATCGTCTCCTCGCAGCCTCAACCGGACCCTCGCGACGCCCGCTTCTTTGCTGGACTTGAAGTCACACTCGGAGGGGTCATCCTTGGGTCTTTACCATCCAGTCAACGTCGTCAGGGACCAAACCGGACGGACTTTCGTGCTCAAACAACACTGAACATTTTCTGTATAAGAACAAACCGGAGTTCTGTTCTGTTGTGTGTGTGAGAGAGTGTGGTGTGTTATAGCTTTGCAAAAATAGA
>JAQFXM010006350.1:0-13370 GCA_034693345.1 Entomobrya multifasciata | reverse complement strand
AATTCAACACGAATAATTTGGATGGAAATCGATATGCCGACATACTTTATTATGTAAGCTGACTAAATTCAATTAATATTGATCCCATATCCAATAATGACTATATAATGAATTGATTCAAAATTTAGCTAGAACTTTCTGAGAAAGGTGGTGAAACTGCATTTTGTCAGGCAGGATTAAAAGGTTATCTAACAAAAGGCTCTATGCTTGTTTGGATAAACAAGTACAAAAACGGCTCAAACCGAAATGATTTGCACCACGCAGCTTGTCCAGTTATTCAAGGAAATAAAATAGGTAAGGTTGAATCTTGAATGTTCAAAAGATTACAACTTAATATACTGGTATTAAAGATGACGTAATTTTTTTTCAGTTCTGTCCCAGGCAGTTTTGTACACAGAGCAATGGAACCATGTTAAGTGTTCTTTAAACAAATTCGAATGATTATTAACATTAAACTAGTCTAAAAATAGAGTTAAACTAAAGATTTGTTCACATTATACATTGAGTATAACATTGAAACACCTTAATACATAAAGTGTTAAACTAATATAATATTGCAAAAATGAACTTTTGGAAAAACAAAATTTCCTTTTGGTGGCTATTGGTCTGTTTCATCGTTGCATAACTGACGTTTTATACCCTTTTAGCATGAAATTCCGTTTTATACCCCTCATGATATATATTATTTTCTGAAATGACTTGGCTTTAAAAAGTTATTTTGTCATATGTAACTATTTCTTCTCCAGCAATATTAGTCTTCGGGGAAATCATAGTGTGGCTCTTGACATATTTCGGATACCTGTGCGGGAATGGTTAACAAAAATTTGTATTAAAACAAGAACAATTGACACTTTATTTGCAGTGCTTTGTAAAACGCTTGGTAAGAATTCAAAAAGGTAAACTACATAAACCCTGTCCAAAAAAAGTTTGGACACTATCAATGTAGATTTGTAGACAACTGAACTTCTAGACAAAAATGGTGCTACATGCTTGTAGAATTGCAGCTGTTTTATACAAAAGGTATACAAGATGATATATCTTGATATCAAAACAAATTGTCTCCAGTCCGAAAACCCAGGTGAGTAAAATTGTATGTTTTCGAACTAGTAAATTTTGTAAAAGGCCTTAGGATAAATCGGATTTTTTAGTGAACGAAATCATGTTGTAAAATAAAATAGTGTGCCTGTAAAGCAACTATTTAGTGAAATGTCTAATTATATTTGTGATAGGAAGTAGGATATCGCTGTGCTTTACAATGTAATCGTAGGTAATTGTTAAAAGTAGAACGTTTATTTCCAAAAAAATGATTTTGCTGATTTGGGAGGGACTTGAATTAAAGCTAGGAGAACAATCAGGAATGTAAGTGGTTATATTATGGAATGCTCACTTTGTTTTTGAGTAAAATAAAGGTTCACAATGCTTCTAAATAACTCTTTCATAATTTTATGGGGTAACCTAAGCCATTGAAAAATATTTTATACATACAATTTTGAATATTCAACAAAAGTAGATGGAAAATATACCTGATAGGATTCTGGCAATTCTAGCTTGGCGTAAACCACGAAGAAAATTTTGACATGGGAAGGTAAAAATCTTACATAATTTAAGAGTCAGCTTTTAAAGTTCATTATTTAATACTTGTTACGTTTCACGTGTTATCTCGTTAGTTTTTATTTACTTCTTTTACTGTTGATATATCGGTAAAGCTGAAAGAACAATCGGTTACGCCAGTTGTCAGATTATGGAATGTTTACTTTAGACTTTATTTTAGAAAAGTTTCATAACAATTATATGGTGAATATGTTCGTCATGTATGACTTCTTCAATATTTTATTAGGTGTCTTAAGTCATGACTTAAGCCTTTAGACATGAGAATTTGAATATATGACATGATTACATGGAAATAATATCTGATGATATTTTCGAAATAAATATTTAATTAGCAAGCTCGCAAAAAGCGAGAACACTTCCAACAAAAATATTTGGTAACTTTTTTTCAAACCTATCGAGTTTTATTCGTACGTGTAACTATGCTATATTATATTTCATAATTTTTGCTGTCAAATATATAATACAAATACCTCTTTTATACATGAATCGGTTTATCGTAGTAAGTTGAAAAAAATGATTTCAGTGGCAGTAGACATATACATACTCACTATTAGGATTTCTGATTTCGCATGAGAACATTACGATTGACGTTTATAAGTCATCAAATGACAAGCGAAAAACACCTTTATAAATTTGTTTGTGTTTTTGTGACTTGTATAAACCAAAACATCAATCACTTCGTTGACTTAAGTTGAAAGCCTTATTTAAATTTTATTACGGTTTCGGAAAAAACGTTTAAATTATTCCAATGTTGAAACGACTAATTATATCTGATTTTAGAGCTATCTGGTGTCAATATTAGTTTAAGTGAACTTTCAGAGTATTTTTTCATAGTGAAAATAGATTTTTAAAGCAGAAATAAAAATTTGTAACTCGAATGTTTTAGTATATTTGTGATTGGTAAATTGAAACTTATTTTTTTAAGAGAACGCTCAAATTGTAAACCAGAATTTGTATATCCACGTATTGCCCAAACAAAGTATATACATTGAAATTCGGTAACAAACCACCAAAAATTTACTAATATAAAAGAGAACTCTAGGATGGTCAAAATTTAGATAAGGAAATTTAGTTATATTGAAAATCAATCCATCAAAATGACAATGAACCTGTTAAAATATTTTGTAATTTCCCTTTCCATTTGTGATGTGTTTGGCACTATGTTTTTTCGGTGGGACAATTTAGAGTATAAATTTGTATCAAAAACTGTTCGTGAAAAAACCGTTAACTACTATTTATTTTCTGTATCTCAAGTTTCAATTTCAATAGTGGTTTTTCAAGCTATACTTTTCAGAAACGTTTTGACAAGGTCGGCCGTTTTCTTTACGTACTTAATTTTATTATGTTACATTATAACATGGCTATGTGCAAGAGGTTCAGTTCGGTGGTCAAGTCTTATTTGTGGTTTGCTTAATAGTATGGTCTCGTTTGAAAAACGTTGTTCTAGATTCCAGCTACAAAAAATGTCAAAAATGCTTGAAATATTTTTACCCCTGTTTGCATCGGGATCTGCATTACCAGTAATATATTCGTTGGGAGCTGTGTTGTATCCTTGCTTGCCCACATATTGTGGATCTTGGATTCTAGAATCTTGCAATGCACATTGGCAAGAACAATTGCATCCTCAAGTTAGTATGTCTGAATATGGCTTACGTGTTTTTATCGCCATTTTAACGTTTTCTACATGGTGTATCCTCACTCCTAATTCCATGATTCATTTTTGTATGGCATTTGCACAAGGCCATTGCTTTAAGGAATATATTGAAGGTTATTGCAGAGCATCACTGGGAGCTACAAATATAACCAATGTAAAAGTTCGTCGAATGATGCAAACCTTCCGTGAAATTCAATTGATGCTGATTCAACAACGACAAATCATGGCAAATAATGTGGTTTTGGCTTGTGTGCTACCCGGGCCTTTTTTGCAAGTAATTGCTAATGTTCTGGTTATCGAATTTATTCGAGGAGATAAAAGTAGTAATATAGAAGTAGTCGTATTATCTGGACTTATATCAATGATAATGTTTTTTGTCCTTGCTTTGACCTTTCGTTTGTTGGCTTCTGTTAACAGAGTTTCTGAGCACTTGAAGAAGAAGGTAGGCAAAAATATGAAAAGCAAAGAATTTCGCAAATTCTTGAAATCCTGTCCAGTGTTGAAAGTTCATTTTGGTAATTGTGGAAATTATATTGAGCAAGAAACGCCATTAAATGTAGATAACTTTTTGATCAACCAAACAGTTAGCTTACTTCTGCTAGATCAGTCATAGATATATACATAGTATTATTTGGTTATAGTTTCAACTATGCTAAAAATAGTATGGATTTTTAAATTAGTTCTCAGCGCACATATACGACTCAATCAAAAATGCTAAATTACAAAACAACTCGCTTTGAACTAGTAAAACGATAAAACAGCAAAGGGGGACAATTCATCATAAAAATAAATATCAGTTGTAAATAACTGTTGAAACTATATACAACTGTGATAAATTGAACTAAATTTGTTGCTACTGGAAGATTTTGGATTCTTTTCTTGTGAAAAGAAATCAAAAAAACAAGTCACAATCAACCTAAAATAACTTTAGTCATTTATATTGAAAAATCTTTCAATGACATGAAAGTCTTATACCTAGCCAGGGGCTTGTGTTAGCTCTAAAAACAATACATTCTAAATGCCTTGTTTGTAGTTAAAATTTATTCGCGTAATAAGCTGTGACAAAGAACACGAATTTATTTGCACTTGTATTTTTAAAACGATTTTCATTAAACTTAGTGCTTATGATGCAACCTATCTAACTGGTTTTTATATTTGAAGATGAGGCTGTAGTTTCCGTTTAAAGACAACTATTTAACTAAGCAATTACAATTTGTTAAGTGTTTAAGTACATAATATAAGTTAAGTAAATATTCGTTAAAAAATAAATATAAATTGAGTAATCATCCGGAAAGTTTGATGTAATCTAGTTCAAATGGTTAAAGACAAGAAAACCTCAAATCAAATTCAGCTTTGGCCGAAATGTCTCGGTGAACATGCGAATCTCAAATTAAAATGTCTAATGCATTTATTGCAACATTTACACAGTTACTTAAGTGTATTTTTTCATCTTCAAAAACAAGCCCCGCAAGTGATCATATCCTGGTTTTAATTATAAATTTAGTATCAACTTGTCTTAAATTTTGTTCTACTAAACAAGCGGAATTACTAATGTTCATCCATTAAAGTTTTCAGTTTGCCCCAAAATTTAAACGTATTGGAAAATTTACACTATTTGACATTCTTATTTTGCTCCTCGAACCAGTTATAAGTTATTCATTCGATTCATTTCTACTTTTTCGTTTTCTAAGATTTCACTGAAAGTAACCATATCAACCGCCATTGGTTGGTTATTTTAGAGTACAACTTTGAAAATGCGTCTGCATTCAACATATTACAGGCTTACTTCAACCTGTTTTAAAAAACAATGTTTGTTTTAAATATTTTTGTACTTTACTTTGGAATGACCACGATTTTGTTTGCATGCTCTTTAGATAAATTATAACATTCAAAAACAGGCTTGAGTTCCGGACAAAATCAAAAAAGTATTTTAATTCAAAACACATGTTACTGTACAAGGAACCGTAAATATTTAACTCTTTGCTAAATGAAGTTCAGCTTAGAATAGTTTAGCTTTCATAATTAGTGGATGTATCATATTTTCTTCAAATAGTTTTAATTGTCTGGGTATTTAACTCTACTGTAATTATAACAATATTATTGTATTTGCAATAGTCCCTGCGATACTGGATAGTTTGACTGTATTATTATTTGTATATACTGGAATGGTACACACTTATACCATGTCAAAACGTGACCTTAAATGTAAATAAATCTTTTTCACACATTACTATTCGAATTTGTTGGCTCTCTGACCTCATTTCTTTGGATCATTAAAACTTGAGGGTTTCAGGAAAACTAACATCAATTCTTTAAGTTTTGTCAAAGCATTTATGTTGTTTTTTTGCGTTTATGAATCTGTTCTCTGTATGGGTAACTACATGTGAACCCATTACAAAATAGGTATGTATATTTGTTTGTTTTTTATGCATGCACTCATTGCAAACTTAACCCATACTCAGGTATAAAAACAAGTGGAACTCTAAAAAATGACCTACTATCCCTTACGACACGCTTCCAGTGGATCGTAAATTATTTCTCCTGCCTGTCCTATCTGTAAGGTATCCTAATCTAAAATTCAACTGCGGAAACCAATTCTGTAAAGTGCTTGTTATTTTATAACGTCCTACTTGACAAATACTTGAAAAACAAATTGTTTTTTCAACTTCGTGTACTCTGCGTGATTGCAAGTTTAAACCTTTTTTATAACAATTAATAAATATAAAACCTTTGAGCAAATAAAAGCTCGTATTAAACAGTTTTGATTTTGTTCCTTTACCGTCGCAGACTTTTACTTCGGCAAAAATAATAAAACTCCTGAGGATATTTTTTCGAGCTGTTTTTAAGTACTTGAGTTTCTGGTTCACATTTAAGGGAAAAATCCTAACTGCTATGATGTTTCAAAATACACATAATAACGAAACAATCCTTCTTCTGGATATACGTTTAAACAAGAAAATTACAGCAACTTTAATTTTGGTTATATTTGTGCAATTTTCACCACCCAAAATATATCTACAAAACAATGAATATTTAGCAGACGACAATACCAATTCGAAATGGTCTAAGAAAAATAGGTTCAAATTTTACGAATCCATTGATACTATGCAGAAAACTGGTAAAACAGTTTTAAGAACAAATCCGTATTTAAATCTTCACCAGTTTCTACAAAAATTTAACAAATACAATTGCCATTTTATGGTAAGCAATTACAATCACATAAATTTACAACTAAATATACACCCGACCATTCTTAGAAGACCAATTGCAGCTTTTAGAGATACCGCCATTAAAAACTACACATTACGAACAGGAAACAGGTATACGTGGATGCCATACGGATATCACAAAGGCAAAATAAAAATTTCACCTGATAACTCTAAATTTATAGAGTGCCCATTATCCCGTTTCTTAACTGGTTTTCACCTCTTAAGTGTCTTTAACTACGACTTTTGCTTCCGAATAAAGTGGCATATGTACACGTCACGTACTAAACCGTGGAACTGTCAGGTTGACTTTCACTTAATGCCATCTGTTAAGCTATTACGGGGCTCATATTACCCGCAGTCATTTAAAATAGCCAATCCATCTGATATATTGGAATTCAAAATCATGTTTCCATCCCAAAGACCCAATTTTGAAATATTACTGGACTGGCGAAACCTCTACAAGATGAAGCCGTTTTCAAGACGTTGGTTACATTGGAGAAGAGATTTAATTATTACTGAGAAACAAGTAGACCACGCCCCAAGTATCTCGCATTCAGATTTCGTATTGTACAAACTTAATGCGAAATCAGTTTGGCAAGGGACTATCATATATTTAAATAGGGAAAAGCCTCACAGAGCCTTTAATGAGGAGTACATTAACAATATTGATAACCCAGAAAACCATGAACGTGAACACACAATATTACAAATACCAGCATTCTTTGGGGTAATGTGTTTTAGAAGTGCAGATATATTCCAGCGTTCAAGTTATTTTCTTTAAACATGAAGTGAAATGAATTTAATTCTAATTTATTGTCATTCTTGTTTTCCAGACGGAGGTACTGTTTTATCAAACCAGTTTTAATTACATACGAAATTGTGGAAAAGATATCATGTATGCTCAAATGAATCGTGCAAAATTTCCTTCCGGTTTATCAAATAAAGCTCTGTATCTTGGGATTGCAATGGTTTTGTTGAGTACAGTTGGAAATTACTCCTACACACTTTACCACTTGAAATCAAACTGTGTCAATGGAATATTATATGAAAAACCTAAAGGAATGGATTCGACGGCGGATGTTAATTTGCAAGGAAGGGGTATATCCGCCGAAAGAAGTATATATTTCCCACTTTATTTGAACGACTCAATTCAAACCATAAAATTTATTAGTTGTGGAGGTTCCAACGGAATTGAAGCTATTGCATTTTCAGAAGTTTATAATATTTGGGATAAATGGACCTGGATTTGTATTGTATTGAGTGCTTGTTTTGTGTGCTTGGCTTTGCGATGGACAACTGCTAAGATTTGTATAAGGGTGATGAATTTCATAAAGGTCTACTTGGAGCAGGGAAACCCATTTAAGGACGGTATGGATACTAAAGCTAGACCTGTAATAGCAATGATTCTATTTGCTGGGATCGTTTTGAGCAATGCTTACAAAAATGCTAATGTGTACAATATGGTATTACCAAGAAAAGTTGTTCCATTTACAAATATTAATGAACTGATTTATCATGGATATGATATTTATACGAGACCATGGCTTGCAGACGAACGTTTAAATTTTTTCTTAAAATGGAATACGAGCTCATCTATGGCAAATATGTCAGCGAGAGAATAATGCAACACTACGCAGCATGAATTTCGGTGTAAAGACGCAAATAATCATACACTACGTCAAAAATCGGAAGTACAATTTTGATTTACAGAGCATGTGAAAATCGAGCGAACGGCAGCAAACACAAAAATCACACAAGCTGTGAAACTTTTTCAAGTTTATCCTATTTTTGAGAGCTTTTTGGTACCTGAAAAGGAAAATATGAATAGCCAACAAAGTTTTTATGAAAAGGTACACGACAAAATGAATGATCAGTTGTATCATCTACTAAAAACTTGCAACAAAACTGCTGCAGTTCTCCCAGAAGATTGGGCAAAACAATATGAGCGTCAGTTGAAAATCGAAGGAAAGGAGAATGTATTTGTCGGAAAAGACAAATATTTCGAAACTTTCTACGGGTTTACCTCTACTTGGGACATATCCCGTAGGACTGTTCAGCGAATTAAAGCAATTAAAATGTCTAGTATATGGGAATGGTGGCCACGATACGAAAGATAAATTTTTGAATTTCGGGAAGCACGAATAGAGAAAAAATTGCCGACGCCAACAATGGAAGGGAACATACAGATTATTTTTTATCGGTGGGGGTTTGGCCTTGTGTTGCCAATAATTATTTTTATAGGCGAAATTTATAATAAAATAAAGGTAAAGCTTGGAAAACTTTTAATATTTATAAAGCGTTTATTTCAGATTTTCTTTGACTACTTTATGCGAAACTTACTTCAGGTATTCAACCAATGCAGAAATACATATATCGAAAATTAAGGCAAAATGTGAAATTGACGTAACATGATTTGTAATTTTAGATTGAAAAAAATAGTTGGGAGAAATTCGCCCAAGCATTTAGTAGTCTTTTGAGTATAGAATTAGACTAGTCCATTAAGAAAGTTGTGCAGATAAACTGCAGATTTTGTATACATTAAACTTTGAATATTTCATTGAAATATCCTAGTATATAAAATGTAAAACTCCTAATATATTGCAAAAGTGAACTTAACGGAGAAGTTATATTTAGTTTTGGTGTCTTATTGTCGGTTTCATCATTGGAAACCTGATGTTTTATACCATTTTAGCATAAAATCCCATTATTCAAGCACACAAATTAATCTAAGAACATTTTAAAATAAATTGTATACAATACTTTTCAAAAGTTGTAAACTATCCGATATATTTCTAACGAGAACTAAGAAGCTCAAGTTATCGTCCTTATATTATAAATTACATCTGAATTGAATAGGCTCTGTCGTAAAAAGTTATAATGTCATATCCTAATTTTTCCGTCATAAGCATTCTTGGTATTTGGGGAAATCTAAAGTCGGTCATGACGGTTGTAAAAATTTGGCATGTTTGGGTTATTTATGGAGCATTAGTTCTCAAAAAACAATGTTTTCATACCAAAATGATCGGCACTTCAATCAAAATGTTTGGTCAAACACACGGTAAGAATTACAAAGGCTAAACCACAGGATTAGCTTTGCAAAAATAGGTTTTTGCTAAAAAAACAAGTTTCACGTGGCGAGAAAATCCAATTTATTGATTTTTATTTGGGCTTTTCTATGAAATGCTTACTCAAAGACGAAAGAAAGTTTAAGTTATTTATAAAACTTATTCGATGGACGTTTAGAAATCATCGAATGACAAGCGAAAAAAAACTTTCTATTTATTTATTTGTGGTTGTGTGAAGTATATATACACACCAAAACGTCAGTCACTTTTACTCCCAAGTTTAAAACCTTATTTAAATATCCTTTGGTCTACAGAAAACATGTAAATTATTCCACCGTTGAGACCACTACTTTAATGTAAATTTAGAGCTATCTGGTTTCTATATAAGTTGGAGTGAATTTTCAAAATATTCGTTAATAGACCATTTTACACTTCGTGAACTTCTGATGAGAGTAAATGTTTTAAGCAAAAAGTACTTTAAATGTGCTATTATTTTTGTGATAGGTAAATCAAAATATTTTTGTTTAGAAAACGGTCAGTTTCAATAAATACACTTGTAGATCCACGTATTATTTAAACAAAGTATATCCTTTTCAGTTCGGGAACAAAACAACTGAAAATAATTGTATAATAATAATAATATAATAGATCACCAAAAAGGTCAAAAGTTAAAAAAACAAATTTAACTGAATTGAAAATCAATAAGCAAAATGACATTTTTAAAAGGAAGCCTTTTGAAATATTTTGTGTTCTCCCTTTCCATTTGTGATTCTTTTGGCACTATGTTTTTTCGTTGGAGCAAAATAGATCGTAAATTTGTACCAAAAACTTCTCGTAAAACAACTATAAACTCCCACTTATTTCATTTAGTGACTGCTGCAATTACGATTGTTGTTTTTCAATATATATTTTTGAAAAATGTTTTGACCACGTCTTCAATTTTCTTTACTTATTTAATTTTACTAAGCTATACTCTAACATGGCTATGTGCAAGAGGTTCAGTTCGATGGTCAAGTCTTATTTGTGGTTTGCTTAATAGCATGGTCGCATTTGAAAAACGTTCGTCTGGATTCCGACTACAAAAAATGTCAAAAACATTTGAAATATTTCTACCACTGTTTGCATCAGGATCTGTATTACCAGTATGGTATTCATTGGGAGCTGTTTTGTATCCTTGCTTGCCCACATATTGTGGATCTTGGATTCTGGAATCTTGCAATACACAATGGAAACAAAATTTATACACAGAAGTTACAAAGTCTGAATACGGCTTACGGGTTTTCATAGCTCTTGTAACATTTTCAACCTGGTTTCTGATCACTCCAAATTCAATGATTCATTTTTGTATGGCGTTTGCTCAAGGCCATTGCTTTAAAGAATATATTGAAGGCTATTGTAGAGCATCAATGGAAGCTTCAAACATAAACCGTGAAAAAGTTCGTCGAATGAGGCAAACCTTTCGTGAAATTCAATTGATGCTTGTTCAACAACGACAAATTATGGCAAATAATGTGATGTTGGCTGCTGTTCTCACTGGGCCGTTTTTACAAGTAATGGCTAATGTTCTGGTGATAGAATTCATTCGAGGAGATAAAAGCAGTAATATAGAAGTGGTTGTATTATCTGGAATCATATCAATGATCATGTTTTGTGTCCTTGCTTTGACATTTCGGTTGTTGGCGTCTGTTAACAGGGTATCTCAGCACTTGAAGAAGCGGGTAGGCAAGAGTGTAAAAAACAAAGAATTTCGGAAATTTCTGAAATCCTATCCAGTATTGAAAGTTCATGTTGGCGATTGTGGGAACTACATAGAACAAGAAACTCCATTAAATGTTGATAACTTTGTTGTTAGCCAAACGGTTAGCTTACTTTTGTTACATAAGTCATAGATACATACACATTTTGAATAGCTCATTGTCTTAACAAAGCACAAGTTTTATGAATTATACAATAAAATCTCAGCACAAATTAAAAATATAATTAAATTTGCTGAACTACAGCACACTAAAATGTGCACTGAGCCAATTATCCAAAGTCACGCATTAAACTATTGCCATGGTATACACACAAAAGTAGACAGTTCATCAAAAAATAATTGTCGTTTACAAATTATTGTTATAACCATGAACAGAGTAGTTAAGGTACATTTTTTGCTGAAGAAACATTTCAGGATCCTCTTTTCCAAAAATCAAATTTGAAATTCTACAGATCAGCAGAAAAATTCAACATTTGAATTTTTCTTCTGGTAGAGTATGAAGAGTTCTTTTGTCAAATAGAAGCGAAATTTTGGATGGCGGGTATTCAGTTATTTATGGAAATACATAAAATTATTTACACATATAATATACTAAAATAACTTAAACGTATCTCTTGGAATACCAATTACGTATATTTGTAATTTGATCCTTTTAGTTTCCTGAATACTAGTATAAGGTTTTACCACAAATGGGTAGAATAAATAGAAATCCTCTTTAGATATAAAAAACTTAAAATTTTACCACATAATCTCTGTGCAACATACAAGTTTTAGCTCACATAAACATTTGAAGCATGAATCCATGCAGAAAAAATAAAAGTGACTATCTGCTACATCAAAGTTTGACATATTTGTTTTTATTCATATTGTATAGAAACAATGCACTTAATTTTAAAAGTAACACAAGGTTTTATCTTTTGTTTAAGTATTAAAATATATCCGTAGTATTGTTTCGATTTACGGATTCTATAGGATACATTTGTCTGAGTTGATGTCAAATAGTATTAAAGAGTTTCTATTTCAATGTGTTAAAATAAATTTCTTATATTATTAGCAAACCATGTGCTTCGTAGTTAAACTAACGCTGTTTGGATTATTTCTATTAAATTCCGTTCTTTCGGTAGTATCTTCTTACAATTATCAAAAATCACATCCCAGCATGGAATCTCTTGCTAAACCTGGTTTGTTACCCGGAATAGATATATTTCTTAAACGTTACGGCTCAATGCATACAATGCGAGAATTTATGTACTGGGCTATTACAGAAGAAAGCTTGTCAACAATTTTGCGTAAAAAATTGAAACGATCTATTGTTGACCAACAACTTGCCCTACAGTTTTTTAAAAGGGACAAAAAAGCTAAACGAATGGTATGTACCAAGTGTGTTGTAAATTTAGTACGCCAACTGTTAAGCGGTTTGGTTTCTAGTAGTGTGGGTAAGCAAATTCGAATGATAAATCAATATGAAGTGAAAAAATTTAACTGAAAACTGAACACAAAAATATCACGCATCTACATATTTGTAACGCGCAGATACAAAACAAATTTTGAAATTACGTCGGAAGAAAATGTATGGACTTTGGCCTGATTCAGGTGACCTGTATTTATCAATAACTGGCTTAGTGATGTTTCAAAAAATGTACTTATGGCCACCAGTAAGGTATTTTCTTAAACTTGATAAAAATTGTAAACGAATCTAAGTTTTAATCATTTACGTTTCTTTGATGTACTACAGGCCAAAATACTCCAAGATATACCGGTAGCTACAAGTTTCCAAGCAAGTCTTACTGCGAAACAAGCTTTACTGATTGGAATGTGTAGTCTTTATAAATATATGTTTAATTTTGCTGTTGAATGGCTCGAAGCATCTGAAAATATTGTAAGACGAACTAAAGATTTAGAAAAAGAAGAATCTAACGTATTTTTGACAGTCGATTTAATTGTACAAATGCGAGATTTGTAGATACAAGAGGTATTTTGACATATATGTAAACAAAATTCAAAATGTTTTATAAACAATTTAGCAATGCTTTGCTTTCGCAGCATAACAATATGGCTCGAGTTTTTGAGTGTTC
>JAQFXM010006349.1:0-13371 GCA_034693345.1 Entomobrya multifasciata | reverse complement strand
CTATCCACATGTAAGCATCAATTTATGATATTACTTAGATGATACTTTTGGCGTTATTACAAGTTGCAAGGGATGAACGAGAATAACAATGATGAGATCCCACTGTTTAATGGCTTGTAGCCGTTGTATCATAAACACTTAAACATTTTCATATTCTATACTTTTACTAAAAAGATCATTGTAGTTAAGTGAAAGTACGTATATAAGTATGCAAAGTGAAAAATAGTTTGGAATTAGCAACAGGGCGTCATATAAGCATCCTGGGAAGGGAATTTGATATAAGACTTTAACAACAAGATGTTTTCACAAAATGGCAATTTTTTTCAGAAACTACACTTTGCGGACAATTTTCCAACTGCGCATATTGTATATGAAGCACAAGGGAAAACAAAAATACTTACACAGAATACAAAATATCCGCCTGACCGTTTGTAAGACATTTCTTTTAAAGAAATGCATATTTATCAACGTACTTAGACAATTCTATAATAAAACGAGAGTTACTGCAGTTTTATACTCAAGGCTCAATTTAGTTGTGCTATTTTAACTAACACAAAAGTGCCAGAAAATCTTATGGCCAATTAGCTTTTAGAAAGTACGCTGAATTTCTATTAGTCTTTAGATTATTTAGAAAGTGAAAAAAACTATGCAAATGTTGCACCAAGGAAACGTAAAGCCGCTGTATCTCATTATTAATGAAGAATGGTAAGATAAATTGCCTGCCACGTACTAAAATTACTTCAATTTTACTAAAGTTGTAAATACATACAGCTACAGAGTAATAGAGAAATGAACCGCGCCGGAGCGACTAGGCCAATCAGCATAGGCTTTTCATCATCATCATCATCGTCGCCCATTTACAACACATTGTAGAACTTGTATGCACTATGCAATTCATAGATTTGGGAATGAGGGGCGGAAAGGACCTTTTAAATTCCTAGACTGTACTTACTACTCCATCAATGGGAATGTGGGTGTGGGATGATGTGTATCTAATGACTTTGATATTTGCAAAAACCATCACCTTTCTTGTATGGGCGCGATGGATATACGATAATTTTTCAATGCACATTTTCGGTTCACTAAACTGCAAAATACATCTTATATCAAAAATGACATCGTTTTTGGATAATATTTTATGAAAAATGGTAAATGTATTTTTAAATCGAAATGAGTCGCAAATCAATAAAATATTTGTTCATTATGTGAAAAAATTAAGTTGCTTAATACCTTATGTTTTCATAGAAATTAAATTACGTTTCGAATTTTTTAAAGCAAATTAGTATGTTCAATATTAAACATGAGATTTTATAAATTACCTATTTTCGTTACCTGCATTAGACATCATAAGTTTCCCCTGTCACTCATTTCTTTTATGCTGAAAATTTTGCTAAAGTTTGAAAAAAACCCAAAAGAACAAAGGAAAGTATACAGGTTGAATACGTTTTTTTCATATGGTATCTAGTTAAAACTGGATTCACTACATGGGTCACATCAAGCATCAGATTTTTTTTGCATTCGGATGGAACCAAGCTCAAAGTTTACCTTAAAGTTAATGGTACAAATTTCGAATATAGAGATGTAGAGATGATTGTAATTTTGATGTTCAATGTTGACATTCGGCCAGGTCCCTATAATTGATACATTTAGCGTGTGTTCTAACAATATTTATGTCAACATATCAATCAGTCTTTTCACCATTCCAAATCAGTTTAAAGTCTTAATATGCACCCTCCCTGTATAATTGTGTTGTCACTGGGAGGCGGAAGTGGTTTTAAATGAATAGATAGCACTAGGCACGTGGCGTCATTACTTAGTCATGTTAACGTCATGACAGTTGAACAGGAAGTACTGGAGCATAATGAGATCGGTATAAATACAGGGTTAAACGAGGCACTCCAGCGAGTTTACTGATCATTAGCAAGTTGAAGTCTTCCTAAATCACTGACGAGAGTCAACTAAATTAAAGCGCATTTTTTACTCGTATTTTTTATATTTGTAATTCGAAACTTGTATTCTCTATCAAATTTTACCAAAACGAAATAAATTTTTAAACTTCCTAAAATGTTTTCCAATTCAGTGATTTCTCCATCCATCGGGATATTCGTAGTGTTGAATTTAGTTGGCGGTGGCTTATCGTGTTTTTCAGCATTTAAAAATATAGAGAACATTACGTTTGTTCAACTGGATTGTGCAAAGAGCGCTGGATTCGATATTTCTCCATCAAAAGATGACTTGGCTATGGAAAATTTCGACGACAGGGTAAACCTTACTAATTTTATAAATTTTTTACGATAAGTAGATGATGTCGTGTCCTAACTGTTTGATCTGTAATTGACTTGTTATTACGTAGTGTCTATCAAAGTGTGTATTGAATGGCCTACAAATGGTAAATATTTAATTAAGCTCGAAGTTTCAAATATTTAATTAATTAATTACTGAAATTGCTCATTAATCAGTTTATATCTATTCATTAGATTGACAACGATGGCCAAATAGACAAAGACTTTCTGTTAGACTTTATGGAATTGAATGCTCCAGAGTCTTATCTTCTGAAACTCAGCGAATTGGCCACTTCATGCACAGAATCTTCAAGTAATTTATCTATTAGAGCATTATGACCCACTATTTTGAAGGCAAACCTGACTAGCATCTAGTTGAATATTAAAATTTTCTAGACGCCGACAAAATTGATGGTGGCACCAAAATGGGCAAATCTCCTAAGGAATGCTTACCAATGAAAAATCTCTACTCTTGCTTTCTCCAAGGATCTGAAAAGGTAAAAACTTTGTATAAAAAAACTACATAGTATTTATAAAAGTTGTACTCTCTTGCTATTAAAAATGAAACTTGACTATTTTTTTAGCTCTGCTGATACACAGCTTTGGGGAACCATGATATTTCCTCTGAATACAAAATGATGCTGAGGAAAATCAATAACAATTTTAAGTCTTTTCTTTTTTCTATTTTCTGTATAAAAACATATCTTCCCAAATAAAATGAACTTTCATCTTCTTTCATGCATAAAATAATAATTTTCTGTAATGTAGCACAAAGCACAAGTTTGTGTGGCACTTTATTGATTCACTTTACTTTGCTCATTCATTTTTTTTAAACTGTAACAATAAAATTACATTTATAATCATTAGGAATCATCATACAGCAACCATTTTATGATTCAAATCATCACAAAGTATATATTTTTTATCATATAAAGTAAGTATACATCGACTGGCCGATTTCAAATCAACAAACAAGAAACAACCTTTTTTCAATAGTCGATTTCTATCACAACTTTTCATTTTATTCCAGCAACTCATACATTTTATCATAACATAACTATTTTTATAAAGTAAAAGAAACAAGGCTATATTTTTCCGGAAAAAATATAGAACAAAAATTGATAACTTCTCCACGAATCCAAAAAAATCTTCACAAACGATAATCTGAATTGTTAAATTAAGTACATTGTCATGAGTGTAATGTTTCCCCTATTTTTGCTTTTTAATGAGCAATCATTTCTAAAAACGAACAATTTTGCAACAAAAATTAGCATTTATAAATGCACATTATATATAATCGAATATATAATATTTAAACAACATTTTTAATAACAAAAGACAAAAAACCAATTAATTGAAAACAAAAAAATAACAAAATATTACAACGTAGGTAACTAAATATTAAATTTAAATTATAGTTTTGCAGATCTAACTAAAAGATAGCGGCTATCTCCGAATTCATTATCTCCAAAATCTTACCGACTATTTTTTGACGGCATCGAAGTAAATGACGCAATTAAATTTCACAACTGAAAAATAAACATATTTTTTCTAGTTGCCTCTCGTTCTTTAAAAATAACGATTAGTATTTACCAGCGCACTTATTTAATCAATTCCAAATTAACTTTAAAACATACTACCATCCAAGCGGAAATGTAAGGTAGTAAATTTAACTGTTAAATCTAACAACTTATTTTAGTAATATTTTTTTTGCGAAAAGATTGCTATTTAATTAATTATATAAGATGAACTACAGGGTGGTATGAGGTAAAACCCTCTGTTCAAACTTCATAAAAGGATGAAGCTGTCTAGGAACAAGATCACGATGCTTAGTTGCCCAGTCTATATAATTTGCACCAAAGTGCTTGGACAAGCTACTTCTACTCAACTCCATGAGGCTCATAGGATTATGCAGTCTAGTCAAGAGATTCTTCCGGAAGGAGTCAGAAATGCGATGAATTTTCAACTTGTCCAAGTCTTCCTTTGCTCCACCATCAATTAAAAGGTGGGCAAAGCGTTCCATCCCATTACTAATACAATACGCGAGGGGAGTAATTCCCAATCTGTCAACAGAATTAGGATTAGCGCCAGCGCTGATTAATAATCGTAGCGAGTCAATGTCCTGTCGTAAACAGGCGAGATGAATGGGATTCTGTCCCATGTCATTACACTGGTCCATATCACATCCTTTTTTGAGGAGGAGATCAAGACATTCCCATTTTGCTGGGTTGTTACTCAAAATTACTACATGGACGGCGGTATTGCCATCCTTAGTCATGACGTCAAGGTGAGCACCTTGATTGATCAGGATTTTGACAATGTCGAATTTAAAGGTGAGAAGGGCGCAGAGTAAAGGGGAGTATCCAGAGAGGTCGAGATCATTCACGGCTGCACCGTTGTCAATGAGAAGTTGAACTATTTCTCGGTTTGCCCCGGGGGCGGTGCAGGCACAGGATAGGGGGGTTTTCCCGTTGCGATCTTTACGGTTTACGTCAGCTCCGTATGATATCAAATCGGATACAAGACCTGTAGAGTATTTAATTTAAAAAAATTATACACAATAAAATAGCTTATATGAAAATGGCAATTTATGTGAGTGTCGTACTTAAGGAACCCCTTTTGGCTGCCAAGTGAAGAGGACTTATCAACATGTCATCAGCCGCGTTGGGATCAGCCCTGTGCTGAAGTAATAGCTGACATATTGCGTCGTAACCCATTTCAATAGCGACATGAAGACTGGTCCTGCCCCGAGAATCCCGACTATTTACTGCTACCCCATTTCTCAGAAGTAATTCAACTGTTTGGATAATAAAAACAATGAAAAAATTAGGCCGTGATTTAAAAAATAATAATTGTGTGGGTATAATGGACATTGTAAATTTACCTAAGGCATAAGCACCACGTTCCACACCAATGCAAATGGCAGGTATTGTTTGTGAATTGATTTTGAACATTTGATCAGCATCCACCCCACCGGCAAGTAAGGCTTTACAACGGTCCACATCTCCATTTTGAACGGCAACCAAGTAGTTGGACTTTAAATGCCAGTTTATATTTAAACTTTTCTGTAAAAACCCAAAATTAAAAAAAATATAAAAAATTTGTGCTGAAAAGTAATGAATTAAATATATTGAATACCAAGTAATATTTAATTTACCATCTTTCCTGTTATCACGTAAGCGGCGAAGAACGTAATTAATATCTTATATCAGAGCGAACGTTGAGGTCGTCTGAGGTAGAGTGCTATCAGACTAATGGCACAGTATTCAAAAGAGATAATTGGATTGGTTTATTGTGACTTTAATATCAAGAAAACATGATTAATTTTCATGCTTAGTCGTCAGTTTGCCCGATACTGGTTACCAAATGCGAGATTCCTGTAAATTTAAACAAAATGTGTTTGTGTTTATACAAAAGTCAAGCGTATTGTGCATTTTTTGAGGATGAATGGAAATGGAACAGAAAGTGCAGTGCTGTCTAATAACAACATAACAAACGCTAGAAAGGCTTATCAAAATACTGACTAATGAGCTTTATTTTGACGAAGGTGAAGGTAAGAAGGTTGGTGACCGGTAATATGGTTAGCTCGCCGTATTTATGTTTATGTACTCATGTAAATTGTTCAGATCACTTCGTAATGCAGTTTTGCACCATGATATTTTAACGATAAGCAGTTATCAGTGCGGTGTTTACAAGTAAAACATAATGTAGGAAATGGAGTAAACATTGGTTGTTTTGTCATTCGTACTCGTACGCAAAACACAATATTTAATGAAACCGGGAAAAATTATTTTTAGCTGTCTAAAAAATTCTCAATATCCATTCAAATGAAATGTTAAATGCCTTCAAATACGTGTTCAAGAAGGGAAAATTACGTAGTCTGCCTAATAACTATTAAACACACTTCTACGGCAGGTTGTATGTTTTAATCAGTGAAATTTTGGATGATCTTCACTGGAAGCTATAAGTCATTTCGTTTAAACAAATAGTCAACGACTTCAAGCGAATCTGATTAATTTCTTTTCGAGCTTTGCTTTTAGAATTTTCGACTTACAAAGAATATATATTTTGGTGAAATCATGACTCATGTGATTTAATTGAATATTGCATCTCAGCCAAAAAAAAGACAAGAAAAAAGCTGCTAAAATATTAAGCGTCGAGCTTTTTTCTGGTCTTTGTCTATTCATTTCCTGTCTTATTGTTAGTATCAATTATGTAGCTGGTTTAATACACACATACATTTTGCTTTGGTGGTGTATGAGTTTCATCGTTTTAAACTAAATCTTCCATGCAGTTTTCAAATAGAAAGGTTAAATTTACGATACATGCTATATCTACAAAAAAAATCTAACTGCCTAAATTCATTTTGTGAATAGTTCACCGACCCACATTTTCCAATAATTTTGTTGTCTAGCGACAATAATGTAATATGTAATCATGAGTCACATACTCATAAAAATTTCAAGTTGTTTGTCATTTGCAATCTCCTAACTTTTGTCTTATAATCAGACATGCAATAATTGCCTAAAAGATTTCCTGGAAATACCAATTCAATTTCTACTAATTTAACAGCATTTTTACTATTTTTCTTCTTAACAAACTGAATTCATTCGCAGACATTAAAAGTAGGACATTAAAATATATAGCAACTGTAAATCAATACTGTTATGCAGCTGAGCAGTGCTTGTATCCATCTCACTTCTCTATTCTCCACTGAGAATTTATTTTTGCAGCGAAATTTATCTACATAACATTTTTGTATGCCTTGTGACCTTGTACTTGTTTCAACTGCCAAGTGCCAAGCATTAACGAGAGAGATCGAAATTACCCATAAAAATAAAAACGTCGCATTTTCATACTACTTATGACTGCAATGTAAACTGAAGAAGATTGGGTGAAAATTGCTTACAAAGTACTTTATTCAGCATGCCCCAATTTTCCTTGCTCTTTTTTTCACCAAACACAGGAAAAAGCAACAAAGCTAAAAAAATATATAGTTTCTCCTTAGAACAATAAACTATGCCATAATAATAACGTCCAATGAAACCCTTTTTTCGTCATAAAAATTTAAAAGACGAGGTCACACGCGAGGAATTATGAATGACGTATTATTGCACTGCAAACACAGTGCATATAAAATATTCCGGCCAGACCTCACTTGCACCTTGCACCAGAAGTAATTTGGTAAGAAAAGCCAGATGCGCTGACTGAACTGAACTGCTTTGTTTGGTAAAATAGTGGGAGTAAAATTTACTCAATGAATGCAAGCTGATGATGATAATTGGTGCACTTTTCTCATGAGCATAATTGCATCATGTAAATTTTACAGTGTGGTTTGAGTGTGTTTTAATTGGCTATTATATGACAGCAAAAAGATAATTGATGCAAATGTAATAAATGTTCCAAATCATTAAAAATTTGTTATTACACTTACGTGATTTAAATGTTCATTTACGTACCGATATTTGTGTCCTATACATACTTATCATACACCACTCACCAACGCGAGATATCTACCCACTAGTAAGAAATAGTTTTGGTGGAACACAAAAAATAATTGCGTTCAAATCCAACAAGACACTAAATTGTGGCTGACTATTTTTCGTCAAAACTTTTTTATATTCCTAATTCCGCTCTACTTTACACAAATAAGCATACACGAACATTTTTTCCCATTAAAAATTCAAGGTGTTTTCACTCTTTTCTCTCTATCTCTACAAACATATCAATATCCTAACTGCAAACTAAAATTGGCTGATAATGGTACATTTTTTCACACACTATTTTGACTAACAACTACACACACATATAACTCTACTCCATTTACAACAACCCATTTTCTTTCCTCCTACACCTTATTTTGTCCTTACTAAACTTCCAAAAAAATTGATAACGATATAAACTATGAACTAAGCTATAATAGACCTAAAAAAAATGCAATGATCAGCAGATCATCATGATATCAGATCAGATCACAACATCAGCCGTTTCTATTCTATTTTGCTTCTTTCCCTTGTGACATGGCCTACTATATCCAAATATCCACAAAACAAATTCACTTCTCTTTTTTACTCTGTATTCCTGTATCAAGTTGCATGAAACTTCCACAATATCCTATCACATCATATCACCAAAACCATTTTTTTCTACATGGAATATTATAATATGGAACTAGAGCTCAGAAAAAACCTTGTGCTAAACACATGCCTGCAGCTCTTGTTCTACTCACAACCCACTTACTCCAAAACGGCAACTGCTACTGAACACACTCCTAAAAAATCCACCACAAGAAAAAGGAGGAATGAATGTTGTCCCTGTCGCTGTGGTGTTTTCACTTTGTATCCTAAAAAAATTCACACACACACTCAACTCAACTCAGCACACATTTGTACTCATATGAACGCAAACAGCATATGAAATGAGTTTCCATATGAAAAACAATTTTCATGTGAAATTTCAGACAAAATGTAAAGTAATCCGAGTCTCAACTAAATACGCATTTTATTATTCCACTTAACCATTACCACTCACCAACCACATTTGTATTTATTACAAACTATAACAAATAACAACACACGGATGAATAGCTGAGAAAAAAGTAAAAAGAAAATGCAAAAGAGCTGACCGACCTGTGCTGTGAACATTCGTTTTTAGTAGACTTGTCTTTCAAGCTTACTTTCATCTATTCCAGCTTGATTCAAACTCAAACCTAGTTTTGCTTCTTGTTTTGTTCATTCCATTTTCCAATCCAAAATACTTTTTAGGTATAGCAAAAAGCAATGTTAATGTTTTGTGTAGGTATTTCGATATGAACTGACTGAGACTGAATACCTTGACGTTGTACAACAAACGGATAGGATGGAAATGGTAAAACGTGCAATGCAAAAGGCTTGGCATGGCATACATACATGGATAAAACACTGAATCAACGTGAGCTCAGTTCAGCTCAAAACCTCACACAAAAAAACTTGTACTTCCATTCCATCACATTGCAATGTTGAATGTAGAACATAAGTTGCTCTTTTTTTCCATTCCATCTCCTATTTTTTCTGTAAGCTTGCCTTTGGGACCTAATTCTTCACTTTAACATGATATTTTTTTATTACAAAAACAGCCAGTTCCACTCTTCATACAGTCAAGTCAGTATCATAACATTTCTAGTTAAAAGTAAAACTTTCAGTGGTAAAAAGATAGTCTTGTTATTTCCATTCCCCATTCCATACACTTTTGTTATAACATCCCATCACATCATCAGTAACATATTACTTTGCTATATTATCCATTTTTCTGTGAAAAGCGCACAGTCTGTATTAAATGTTGAGCTTGTATTGTAAACCATCCTTAAAAGCTTTTTTTTCTCTGCATCAAAATGAACTTGTCTTTTTTTACAATGTGTGTTTTGTTAAGGCGAGGGCGAGGACATTTACTTGGCTTCCAAAAAAGAAATTATGGTAATAGTATTGCCTTGTTTGCAGAATAGTGCAAATAATGCATAAATGGCGGAATGGACATAAGCAGAGTTTTATAATGAAAGCTAATTTAAATACAATTATATAATTACATAAATGAGTCATCGACGGCCATAAAATTTGGCCAGTCAGTAGGAGGAACGAACGGAAGCGTTGCAATTTGCAAAAAAATTGGAAATGAAGGTTTTTTGATGGTTATGCGACGAGGGCCAATGTAAATTTGTACATGAAATGTTGTTAAATTTTAAGTTGAGATAAGACATTTGTGTGTAGTTTTTATACATATCAATATAAATCCAAATTATATGAAGAATAAAAAAGCCAAGGTCTGATAAAATCGAAAAATTCTACTGTAATCATATGAGTTGTTATGCACAAAGGAAACCCACTTATCATAATAAAAACTTACACAAGCGCATCATCCCATTTTTTACACATGAATACTACATATATCGCTTTATTTAGTAGTTCAAGGAAAATTGCATGCTTGATGCGTTTTTACACAATGCTGTTAAAATAGCTGTTTATGTTTTCGTGTAACAGCAGTTTATGTATATTGGCATGTTATGTCGTGTCATGCTGCTATTGTTATTGTTTACCCAACACAGTCGATTTACTAGCCAAAATTGACTGGAGGCAGGAATACAATTCAGTCTGATGCATACATGCGGCTCATCATCATTATCATCATGATAAGTAATTAGAGATGATCATCTTCTTGGAAATGGGCTTTATGTCAGATACATGCAAAAATTTGGGGGAAAAAGGATAAACGCGAAATAAATAAGCTTTTTATGTGTTACATGACTGTGTTTATTGTCTGGACTGGATTGGAATAGGCCTTGAGCTAAAAAAAAACGGCTATAGATCCACCACCGATACCAACAGCGCACCAGCGAAACAAACGGCATTGGAAATGTAATGACATGACAAAAGCAATGCTTTTAAGACAGCTTCTCCAGCAACAGGAAAAGTTTTCAGAAGATTTAAAAAGAAAAGGTACTCAAACGCAATTCGAGGTTAAAGAGATTACATGTTCGTGTTAATGATCCTACTAAACAATGGATTTACGAGACGCTAAAAATAAGACACGAGCGAGGTTAGTCACGAAAAATTTGAAAAGTAGTAAAAAATCCTAAATTGGAGATTTTTGTGTTGTAATTTTTTTACTTTCGTACTATAATTCACTTGTCAATCTGTCAAGCGTATAAAATAACAATGAAAATTACGAGCTTTATTTTATGTTTCACACTAAAATAAGCCATTATCCTAAAAAAAATAGTTCCCGTGAACAAAGACAAACTGCATATTTTTTTTACAGTCAGAGAGTTTTACCAATTGAACCAAAAAGAGGAAAATTAGGTACTGTGTCTGTATGTCTGCTTGGGTTTATAATTGTAAAAAAACCAAATCATAAGCTATAAAATCTTGGGATAAAAAAATGCATTATCATAATTAGAGGATAAGGATGATCCTGTGTCCGTCTTTGCAAATAGCAAAAGTAAAGCATGTGGATTATCCACACTGTGGAATAGTAAATTGCGTGTTGCGTATATATTTTTTGCTGTAATTCTGGATGTTGATCTGTTCGCTGGGCTGCGGCTTTGATTATGTGTTTTACCTTGAAGCGAGCATTCATCCATGTAAAACTTGCTGGATTATCACATGTCGTACTCATACTGGTCATAACATAGCAATTAGAAAAAATTTGTTTGCGTTTAATCATGTAGAGAGGAATCCTTACACAAGATGATGAAACTGCGTCTTCTTCTTTTTGTTCAGGTAAGTGGGAATATAAAACATGATCATGGAACAATGGATGGATCTTCTAATGATGTGTTATTGAGATAAGCTTGTGTTGTTGAGTATAATGTGATAACTTTTTTCAAAAAGGCAGGAGAGATAAAAATAATGATTCTATTTTTGCATATCTGTCTGGTACAAATATTTAACAAGGTTCTAGCTACCTACACACTGTGCACTACACACCTCTTTACTTGGCAAATCAGCGTGTTTGTTAGTTGGAATGTATGGGCAAAAATTTGTTAGTTGTTATATCATAAAGAGTTATGACCGCAATTGATATAACAATGTAAAAAAAAGTTTAAATTGTGGTTTGCTCTGGTTTTTTTGGCTGGATAAACTCAAGAGTTGCTAGGTGTTGTTTTGATAAAGTTTTCTTGTACTAAAGTGTATATGCGAGTGGGAAAATTGATAAAATACGCATTTTCACTAGAAAATGACCTAATGACATGATTAAAAAACTGGATTTTGCTTGTAAATTTGTAACCTTGAACTTAACCCTGTTTTCCATTTTTTCAAATGAAAGGAAGTTTATTTACAGAAAAGGGACAAAATCTTTCGTACAACCTGCTATGTTGTATGGAAAGGCTAGCTGCGTAGATGAAAAGTTTTACCCTTATGAAGTTGAAGGTAACGTTTCTTTTCATTTGAGCGTGATACAAACACTAGAAACAAATATGATATGAAGTACTATGCTACTTACAAAATGAAACTTTTCAAGATTGTGAAGATGAACTTTTGAGCAGTTGGCAGGGATATTGAGGACACAGAAAGGGAATCTGGAGACCTAGATGAAGGTTGGTCAAGGGCACTTGTGCAAATGCGGAAGTTGATATGTAACCTGGGACTATTATTTGGGTTAACCCTGCAGAATATAGTTCGGTCAAATTTTTACTTTTCGATTGAAGATGTGTAATTACAATGTTAGCAATAAGCCTCCCAAAGTATGCACTTCCTTGAGCATGTCAGCTTAAGCGCATATTGGAACTTTATACATTCGATTATGATTCGGAAGATAAATTCATATGCAAAAACGAGAATTATGCATTCCAACATTCCAAGATCCCTTGTTTATAGTATTACATATATGTATAATAGAGCTGTGGAGTGTGGCGACATTTCGAAAATTGATGTTGTACGTCTATTACAATGGTATGGTGTTGGTAAGTGATAGAAATGACTAGTTTGCCAGTTATGCCTTCAGGAGATTTAAATTTACTAAAAATTGTGTGCCGATTTTTAAGATTTTTAGTGGAGAAAATGGCCAATCGAATGAATTAATTTCTTCTGGCCAAAATCCTTCTTGTTGAATTTAGCTATAAAATAGACTATATATCGGGTATGCAATGAAAGCAATAATTATGGATACTTGAGTGATGGCTGAATGTGAACGTTTTGGAAAATTACATTGTTCGTTCCATAATAGCACACGTTTCCTTATGATGGTAGTAAGTAGAATCCTATTCCGAAAAATCCTGTAAAAGGAAAACCGAAAGGCAAGCCTTGTGCAATAAAAATGTTTAAAAAATATGTATGCTTATTTGATAACGAATAGTTTATGTGAAAAACAAAAGTATATGCATATCCAGTGGTTTGTTTTTGTTTTTTGGGTAGTATTTTTTAATCAAGCATGAAAAACAACATTATACAAATTTCAATTGATGTCGATCGATTGCGAAGGTTATGATGGATGCGATGCTAGATATGATTTCCTTGGAATTTTGGTATATTATTTGAACTTGAGAAATGATATGATTCCAAAAAATGATTAACATTAACTAATTTCAATAAGTACCCGTTTGTTTGTCCGCAATTTT
>JAQFXM010006348.1:0-13372 GCA_034693345.1 Entomobrya multifasciata | reverse complement strand
TGTTATTTTTAAATGCAGATTCACATTACCCAAAAGCAATGTGCGGCTGATACAACAAAACGTAACTCGTTTACTTCAACCAGAGTACCACCGCAAAAGTTATGCTCTAACCAGTTGTAAATATAAACTTGATAGCTTGCCTGTCCATATCTCACAGGTGCTCCACCAGAAATCCTCGTTCCTGGAACTGGGTTTGCACCTATTCCAAAATCTTTCGTTGTTGTAATTTATGATTAATTAATGCATGCAAATACCCTTTTCATATATTCGCTAACCATTTTTATCTAATGTTGATTTCGCAGTTGAGATGTTGTATTGACTATATTTTTTATGGTTGCGAAGAAGAAGTGTCATCCTTTTTAAATTCGAATCCGGGTTTGGTTCGAAATGGTCGTACGTGCTTCGCTCACTCCAAATACCACTGGTTCGAAACACGAACAACAAAACTATATGTAAATTCAGAGACTGTAGACGAGATTTACTTAATTTGAACATTTGATATTTCAAAGTCGAATAAATATTGAGAACATTTATCAATTTTATTTTTACGTATCAACACTAAAAAACTGTTGCATACAACTAGCACCATTAAAAATTTAAATTTATAATAACAATTATCATTGTGAGCTTTCAAGACAATGAATGTACAAGCCATTGTTATATGCATACTTACAATCTATGTGTCATTTGGCAGGCGAGATTTTCGAGAATAGAAACTAAAATGCAAGAGTAAAAAGAACTTTGAAAGTGTAAATACTATTTAGTTCATCTCATATAATGGGTAAAAAATTATTCTATGATTCGAACTGAATCGCACAACTATGAAATCATGAAAACCCTAAGCGACTAATAAAATTTGCAATTTTCTTCCGAATTGTGAACTCTGCATCAGTTAAGCTGGTGCTACATATAACGTTTTCTGGTGAAATTTACTTAATGCCGATATGTGACGGCTACTGCAATTCTGATCCATTCTGCAATCCTGCAATTTAAATGATTAGCAGATCTATTAAAAGATGGATAGAAGTTTTTATGGTTCACAATACCAAGGTTGTCAATCTCCTCAGGAAAGATACAAATGGGATTTCAAGCATTATTGGCTCTATCACTTGATCAATTCGAGCTTCTTTGAAATCCAAAATGAGACAATTTCTAATGCGTTAGAAGTTGAGCTTCTCTCGAATCGGAAGAAAAAATTAGCACATCTTGTTGAGTCAATGAGTATACAAACGTATCCTAAAATGTTTAAAAAAAGGCTAAAAATGTTGTACAGAAAAGAGAAGATTCTGTTAAGTGTCGATTTGTAAGTGAAAGCTTGCGACGGGAATTTAGATTCTGGGAAATGCACACAGTAAACAGGCATTGGATGCTTAAAACGACTGCTAAAATGGGTGAAACTGGATTATTTGAGAAATGGGAAGAATGGGCTAACGAAGCATACTACATGCTGTCATTTCAAATACCATTGCTCAGAGATAACTATGGTATAACAGAAATACAAACTGATTCGATTGATTCTAGAAAACTTTTCCCAGTTTTTACGTTGTACATTGTACAGGTAATAATAGTTTTAGTTTGTTTTTTCATGGAAGTGTTGTAGAACGATTATAGGTTGGCTATGTTAATAGCTCATTTAAAATATTGCAAAGTTTTGGTTTCAAGACTATTTTTGTCAAGATGCTTAGAATAATTAAAAATTGAATTAAATTAAAGAAAACGTTTCGAATAGATGGTTCATGTAAAATATTTTCAAAATCGAAATAAGTCGTTTCATATTAATGTAAAGAGAAACTTAGTTGGAAATAAATATGTTCACCCTGTGTTTAATTAAAAACAATACATTTGTAGCAATAACGTAAAATAAATCGAATTTTACCTTATTTAAAATCTTTGGAAACCAAACATGCCTACTCTCTGAAGCAAGTAATTTTCGTGTCAAATAGACTAGAAACATTTACTATTACCAGCAGTTCTGAAAATTACTTTAAGCCTTTCAAGCGTTAAAAAAGGCTCATGCCTTAAGCAACTTCAAAATCATATGAAATACCAAAATCGAATCAATCTTTTTGTATGAGTTTTCAGTTTTCTTTTCCATATTTTCCACACCTTGTTGTGGGTATTTTAGTACATAAGAAAGAGTCTGCTTTTAAAATCGAATTAGATCAAAAAATGGTAGGGAAAAGAAGAAGACAAATTTCCAGTTTGAGACGCATAATACATGAAAAATAAACCAGCCCTTAAAAGTCGTTATCATTCAATTATCTATCGCACTTTTTGATGTTCCTAGAAGACCCCATCATTTCATGAGTGAGTGTAATATCATTCAACATGCCTAAAACTAGATCATACGAGCTCAAAAGTGCAATCATTGTGAAAGCCTAGAAAAGGCTAACCACAAAACGTCAGAGAATCAAATCTTCAAGCCAATACTAGCTCAGCTACTCGTTCTACAAACTCATTGTATGGTTACAAGAACACAAATTTCTCTTGTTATGGTCGTGTTTTGTTGGCACGCTCTTGGCTTTCTCCAGCAACGCATCCACTTTCTCCTGTCAGTACTCCGTGGGTTGCCGAGCAGATCACAACTAAACTCTACACAGAGTCAGTCAAGCCTGAAGTTATCCTCGGGAAAACTTATATTTTACTATTTTGTGTTCAGAAAAGCTTGTTAGACGAAAGACATTTGTAATCTGCCAGGAATTTTGCCAACATCTGGTACCAGTCGTAGTTATTTTCTGAAATCATAAAAATGTAGTATTTCATTTAAAAATCGAAATCATTTCTACCAGAGATACTGACAAATAAAAGAAGACGCTACTATCATCGTATCACAAATATTCACATTTTTACCGGATTTTCACCAATGACGTACAATATTGAGTTTTTTCATAGAACGTCAACTGGTGGAATAATTTAGTGAATTCCTAAAGTTGGTTTATGTGAATCCGAGCATATGGCAACTTTTTCGAAATGAATATAAACCAGCATTTTTTTCTGTTCTTTCAGAGTAAGCCAAGCGAGCAAGTAACAAATGAAATCGAAAGAACACCTTTCTGTTTTGTCTTCTCCCTAATGAATGTTACGGCAGTCGTGCAAAATTAGTTTTTCTCACAGTCATTAAAGCTACGTTACTATGTGAAGCTTTCTTTTCCCGTCTTTTACATTATCCCAATTCTGTTTTTGCAGCACATTTTATCAAAATTTAAGACCAAAAGTAACTTCATTTCTAGTGCTTTTTTATCTCAATATCAACTCACCTTCTTTGCTTGCAGCAAATCATTCATAATGTTATGAATATTACGCTGTATTCTGTATGGTAGCTTTCATTACCATTTTTTCCTTGTCGCCACAACATTAACAAATGTTGCATGGATATACTCATTCGTTGTGACTCGATATACGAAGAAAGCGCATATATAAGTAAAACTATAACTTTGGTTATCCCGACTTACGCTTCAACAAACTTCGTACAAAAAACAGGAAGGACAAGTCTGCTAATAAAAAAATATTTCTTTTTATTCTGTTTTCGTGACCGTGTGCTGTAATCCAGTCGTTCGAAAAAACAAACAAACAAACAAGACATAATCTCCCCTAATCTAGAGCAAGATTTTACCTTATTCAATTCCAACAGCACCAACGCCACCACCAAAGGAAATTCAGCCCAATATTCAAGTTTCAACAGCTACTTCATCAACAGCCAAAAGCATGACAAAACAACTTTATTACTATTAGCACTAAAACGAGGCACGCCTAATGCCGTTACCCTAACATATATGCGTTTTTATATACACAATATGGAGTAAAGTTAGTAGAGTGTGTGGAATGAATTCCAGTTTTATTTATTGGTCTACTGAGCCGTCACGACTTTAACGTTTAGTGTTGTTTTAATTATTCAACCATGACACGAATTGTGTTGCATGTTACCTGAATAATAGATTATTTTCATTATCTGAGCACCAACTTATATTCCGGAGAAATTGCGGCAAATGAAAATTGTCAATACTTTCATAACTAACCAAACATTTTTTTTGCAAAAAAGAAAACAAGCAAAGTGTTTACAATGTTCAAGTTTTCATGCGTGTAGTCCATCATTAGACTGCAAACTACTTTTCGTATTATTATGTGGAATTAACAAATATCAAAAAACAAGGCAAGTATAATATTTGCTCTCATTATAATTTATCCTCTGAATGTCCCCTGTTACTTTTGTCTTTTCTCTATCCAGCAATATGTAACTTGTCAATGTTGAATGGTAATGATTGTGAATTATTTATTGATTTCTGTAATAATGTCTGTCACAGCAGCAGTTGCAAAACAACATAACTGAATTGGGGCAATACTACTTTTCATATTTGTGTCCTTATGTTCGGACGAACTATTTCATGTGTATATAATTCCTGTTCATTTTGTTGGAATATTTAATAATAGTGAATCTCACAATACAGCTTGAAATTGAGTTGAAACAAAACTAAGTTTTCGTAGAATTCGAATTTATAAACTAGTCCCAAATCAATACGAGTCTTGGCTACATGACAGTTCCATCCAGTCTAGTTGCAGCTTAAATTGGAAGGAAACAACTTTTTGGAGGACTTGTAAAGCCAACAAGTTTACCTTCATTGGATCGCGGTGTATTGATGTTGTGAAGCTCTATCGACTTTCATTTTGACTCCGAAAGAGAAACGAATAATAATAGTGTGTTGCTGTGGTGTCGGTGTGGTATCTGTGGATAAAAAGTATTACATGAAAATGTTTCTCTACTTGGGCTCTTTCTAAGGAAGCTTTGAAAAATAGATCTAAAAACGAAATGGATTCGTCGGTAAATGTGAATGGTGGTTTTATTGTGACGGACATTTGACAAAAATAACAGCCACATCGAACCAAAAGACAAAAAAAGAGAGATGAGATAATCCTCTCGAGACCCAACCGGCAATGGTACTTTTTTTGTACAATATTCTATCTTTGTCTATTAGCAAGTGTACAAGTGCAAAGGAAATGAAATAAAAGAAAGAACAAAAAAATACTCGAACTCGAAATACGAGTATGAGTAAACCCCACGGTGGTGCTTCAAAAACATACTCGTTTTCTGTTCTGAGTCTGAAGGCTTATGTCATTGTCACGTTTTGTTTTTATTTTTGTGATTGAATTGATATTGAAATTGAATTTGGGACGTATTTTTTGTAGGACCGGAAAAAAACCATTTGAAAATTCGTAAAGCAATTTCGATAAAAAGGGGGCAATGTGGTTACATTTATAACTGAAATTGATTTTTTTTTGAGAGAGAGAGAATTGAAGAAAGAGAGAGTTGAGAGATTTGTGCATGGGAACGGACATTTTATTGCTGTCCAGAACAAGTTGGCACGCAGGATGAGCTTATTCAGTGGAAAATGTCAAGAGCTTTCTCCGTGTGCTCTTTCCTTACAAGAACAGCACCATAGGAACCAACCTAGTGCTCAGAGTAGTGCATATTCTTCCGATGTACATCAGCAGCATCTTCAGCCACATTCCCGTAAATGCTCAAATGCCAGTACGGCTATTGACATGGAGCTTTCTGATAAGAAAGATGGGGAGGATGGTAGTATTGAGCCAAATGAACGTAAAACTGAGGATGATGGTGGAACATCACAAAATGTTAATGAAGAAGCTGCAGGACAATTGAAAACCACACCAGGACCTTTAAATGCTACTAGGTACTTTTGAACATAAAACATATATATTTTTTGTTGGAAACATGCTGCCCGTATTTGTTTTAAAAAAATACTTGTTAAAAAAAGTTTGTTAAATGTATCTCTCTGAAAGTTAAAATGAGTGTTTTGGCATGAAAATGTGATATTTGCTTTCACTTTTCAAAAAGTATTTACCAACTTGAGTTGCGAAACACTTTTTTTGATTACAAACGTATCATTTATACATAGAGTCAGCTCATAATCAAAAAATGTTTGTGTTTTGTTCTTTGCAAACAATTTGTTTGACTCGGTTGAGCAAACTAAATATAAATGGAAATATAGACATATTTGTTAACAAGGCAAACATTCATTTTCATAGAAAATACAATGTGTTCATTTTATATTGGTTTTGACTTATATAGTTTATATTCAGAGTTGTTTTATTATCAAGTACGTGAGTAGGAGGGCAAACATTTAAACTTTTGCAGAGTGAAAGCATTGGAAAGTAAATTGGAAAATTTAAAACATTTTCATGAAGTAGCATTAAGTTTTTGCATGATAGTTTACGAAATGTATTGGTTTATCCGCATTTATTATTTTCCATAGCAACTGCAATCCAATTTATGTCTTTCATGAATTTCTATCATTATCGTTTATCTTAATTTACGAAGCCGTTATGGAGTTTAGAAAATATGAATGATAAATGTAGGTTTAAATAAAAGAAGCAAAGGTGCAACTAAATTGCATAAAACTTTTACACAGCTCTCAATAAATAAAAATTGATGTTGCCTGAGATATTTGCGAATTTCGTGTTCATTTGTTCATTAAAATATTCATAGGTCAACCAAACGTCACTGAAACATGCTTAAAATTTCAATTATTTTCAATTTTAATGAGGTGTCAGACACAGAACTGAAAATTTGGTTTTTCGTTCGACGTAATTACGTGACATACGTCAAACGGTGAGAAAGACTGGCATTGTGACATTTTAAAACAAGTTGATGTTAGAAAGGAAACATTCTGTTGTTCATGCTTTCAAAGTTTTTCGACTCTAATTTAAAGTTTTTTTCAACTAAAACTATTTATTTTTTTGGTGTTAATGTTAGAGTATTCAAGAAATGTGCTTCCAACGGTAGCCTGGCTTTATACGTGGGCACAAGAACCTTGACAATTGATGGAATGCATTTGGAGCCGCTCAAAGGCATAATAGTTTTTGACAAGCAATCCCTCAAACAAACTGTTTCAGACGGGTTCAAAATTTGGGGCCAAATCACGCTTACATTTCGATATGGTCGGGAAGATGAAGAAGTTCTAGGTCTTCGATTTTGCAACGAAGCTATTCTTGCTCTGAAACAACTTTGGCCCCCTCTCCCCAAAGATCCTGACTACGATTATGATGAAGATGACCAACTTACCTCACTACAGGTATTTAATTATTCAATTTTTATTTCAGTATTGTACGTATTATATCTACATTTACCTACCGACCATGTTTAAAGTTTAAAAACAAATTTCTGCCTAAAAATAAAGCCAGTTTGCAAACTTTGCCCATAAGATTCATATTATGAAGGTTTCTAGTTTAGTTTATTTACGTATCTTTTCTTAACACAAACAATAGTCTTACAAGTAACTTTGTTTCTTCCCATCCTACATTATTAATGAATAGTGGAACTCAAGTAAAAAAAGGATAATGAGAATCTTGAGTAAAAAGTAAAGCAAAGAAAGATAATCAACCTTCCTGCGTCACTATATACTGTACACACGTAGTCAAAACACATTTACTTAATCATCCCTCTCAATCCTCATCCATGCTCATCATTTTCTCGTGAATATATTTTAGCAGCTTTGCCTCTTTTAATTAATCCATCTTACTTGCTTTTACGTATACTGCGCAGTACGTACGCTCCAGTTTCCACAGCAAATCTTAAGAATTCCACCAGCTTTCTCCATAATATAATATCACAAAACACCAAGACGAATATATATACCTACTACTTTGATCCTGTACATTATGCTAATGCCCGAATAATTCTCTTTTCGCGTGAAATACACCTTACTCACGTGATGCTGCTTTCTGCTTTCTCTTTTAGCTGTCGAACTGTCGAAGCAAAAGGCAAGTCAAAAACTTGTTTGCTCATTGCTCATGAATGTATTATGTTCCCCTATTCTTTCTGCTATGTTCAATGTTGCCTCTTTGAAAGTAGAATGTCTCTGTCTTAGCTTAGCTCGTTTGTGGATTTGCGTTAGATCTCCACATTTTAGATCCATGTCATTATTTTGGGAATATCGAAACAGAGAAGCCTTCTAATAAAATGTTCCATTGTGGAACTCTTTGTGAAGTTCTCGCTGAGATGCTGCTGAGCTGCTTTATAGTTTTATTATTCAAATGGATCCATGTAAACAGTAAATCTGCCACGGCAGCAGCATCAAAGACCATCGATCCAACATTTCATGTATTTTTCCATTCCACAAGTAATAGTTTAGAGAATATATGCTCCTTTTAAATGTCACACGTTTCTTTAATTATTTGAACATTACACATGCGTATGAATTACACTATACACCTACCTAAAAGTATTGAAACCAACACTTTACCACAAAGTGTTTCCTTGGTAAAACATACAAAGCTAAAGATATTATTTTGTTGTTTGATTTGTTTAGACAACCCTTATGGATCGGATAAGGTCGTCGGCCAACTTGCCTTCGATCCAGTCTATACCATTCTCGTTGTGTGCAGGCCCAGTTGGCATTGGAGCATTTCCTCCACCACCCAGTGTACTGCTCGCACCCGCAAAACCTTACAGAGGATCTCCCATTGGAACCTTCTATGATTTACGCGTTTATGCTTGTATGTAAACCAATCAAATTTAATTTAAAAAAATAGCACAAGCATAACCATAAGTGCAAAATTTCATGTTGTTGCCATAATTTAGTAGCACAAACATAAAACATTATTACAAAAAAGCACTTTTGTCCATAACTTTATTAATTATTGAAATGAGGAACTTAAAGTTTCAAACTTGAACAATGAAAAGATCCAAATCGACTCGGCACATAAAATTCCCATTTGGACTACTACTTTGTGCTTTAATGTTTATTATTAGAAATTCTACCCTGTGCTACTATTAAATCAAATACAATTACATTGAGGAAAATATATTATGCTCTCTCAAGATTGCATCTTTGAACATTTCCTGACTCCACCAAGTTGATAAGATGTTACAACGTGCTATCTATTTACTTTGTTCTTAGCCGAGAGACCGGAAGAACGTCCTCCTCGTCGAAACACCATCCGCCTAGCTCTACGCTCTGTGCAAACGCCTCCACAACAAGTCTCTTATGACGTTCGTGGTGCGATCGAAAGTCGACCCACAATATTATCTCGGGGAAAAATTCACTTGAACTGTGAGCTTAACAAAAATGCAGTTCGATATGGGGAACATTTAGAGGCTAATATAACCGTACAAAATAATAGCAGGAGTAGCATACGCCGCCTTTTGGTACTGTTCTATTATAAAATACCTGCTGCATGCAATGTATCACTTTGGCCTAATTTCCCAACTAATTTATTTTCGCATGTTTACTGCCATTTTATAGGTGTCTGTCATTCAACAAGTTGACGTTTGCATGTTCACATCAGGCAGATTTAAAAATAATGTGGCCATCTTAGAAGACAATGTAAGTTCCACATTCAAGGGATCAAAAACATACTTAAATCAAATATGTACACATATATGATTGACTTTTCAATTTTCTTTAAAGATATTTTTGGTACCCGGCGCTTCACACGAAAAGCGGTACACTCTAACTCCACAGCAATGTCCAGCCCGCCAATGGCTTGCCCTGGAAGAAGCATTTGGCAGAGAGCCAGTTCTGGCTCCATCCACTTGCACCGAAGGTTTGGAACCCACTCTAGATTTACCATCCGATCTGCCAAAAGGGCCCGGTGGTAGCAGAAATGTATTTGCCATTATTGTATCTTATTACGTTAAGGTAACTGACAAGAAACCATCCTTTTGATTAAAATAACCAAGTCTATTGGTCGCTTTCCCAGACATGATATGATAATATTTAGTGACATGAGTACATTAAGAGTATTTGAAAACATTTTTCAGGTGAAATTAATTCTGGGTGGTTTAGCGCTATGTCCAAGTCTGAAAATCCCTTTCATTCTACTTCCGCCACTTAACCCAGACGATCCCGATCCATATCCCATCTCAGCACAACAGCCAAGAAGTACCAATATTTGCAATGTAATTCATTCTCAAGATGGGGAAAGTGAATTAGGCAATAAAAAACTCTCAACTAGCGATCGTCATCATCATCAAGTGCAAATTACACCTGCTGAAAGTACTACCACCACCACCGTTTCATGCACAGCCAAACAAGAACAAGATACTTCTACTATTAGCGATACTTCAAGCAATTACGGTGGTGCTGGCAAAAGAAGCGTTAAGGTGGAAGCGGAGAATCCATCCGCTTCTGCTTTCAGCAGTGCACATGAAAGAGAAACAAAATTGTCATCGTCGAGTACGTCTTCCACTCCAACAGCTCCACTATTTCACCATCATCATCTTCCACAAGAGCCAGAGCAGCAGGTTACTTTACATCAGATTCAGCCGCAAATTCATCATCATCATTTAGCAACAACGCCAGCAACTACACCCTCTCCAGTGAGAGCTTCAAGTGGTGGTGGAACACATTTGTTTCCACACCACCAGAACCAAAGTATATCCTAATCATTAACATGTTAATATTTATGTATGTATATACGGTGTACCAAAAAATTACTGAAACGGAAGTTTGAAATGATGTGTTTGAGAAGGATGGTCTTTGTGTGTGTTTTATAGACACATCCGCTGTCTTAGTCGATTAATTTTTATGGTACGGTGACGATCACGTTACAAGCTGTATAACTTGGTATTGAAAATGAATGCAATGTGTATGGGCGAGGGGATCGATACAGGGTGACATTTAACGATTGAGTGAAATGGGCGCCATGAAAATTTGGTTATTTTACGCCGGAAGATAGTTGAAGAAAGATGTACACTGAATGTGTAGGTGATAAAATGGAAGTAAAAAATGTGAAAGGTGAAAGTAAAGCAAAATGATATGAATATGGAGGCGGAAGACATCTAAAGATGATACTTTCAACTAGCAGCCTTTTGAAAGGTCTCGCATAAATTACTTGTTCATCTTAAGATACGATGCAAAAATTTCATAATATAGGGAATCGAATTGTAGTACGAGAAGTTGTGGAATAGAATGTGGGAAGCTGAAATGGTGATGCAGGGTGTTGTGTATGCAATTTACAGTACAGAGTTTTTGTGAAAGACTAAGTTTGAACGCTCTGTATAAAACTGGTTTGTTAAGAGTAACAATAAGTAAGAATTTGTAAATTGTTTTACGTGATAACTTGAGAACGTAAATAAGTAACAAAGGAAAACAGTCACGTTGTAAATATAAAGTCGTTTTTGTAGGACTGAATATAAACTAACTGTTCAAAGTGTACAATCAAAATAGTTAAATAAACAGCTATTTTTATATTTTAATGAAATAAAATATTACTTTGATGCAAGGAAACGTTTTCAATTATTTATTCATCAAGCGACTATTCTAAGAAAAATCTCCATCTCGCATAGGAATTAAAATATACGGTTATATTAAAAATTTGTAACTATAGTAAAAAAAATCATTCTTTAACTAAACTTTAATTCGAAACTTGGAAGTAAAATATAACACTTAACCCAGTTTGATTACAAATACAAAGTTAAGGCGCTCAAATAAATACATATATATTGGTTTTGCTTGTAGTCGATGGCAAGCATATTGGAAGGGAAAATTATCCGTGTAGCTTGGTATTCATCCACCAAGACATGCATTCAAATTTGTGTATAATGATTTGCGACTTCATAAAACAGACCAAAATTTTGTGGACACAATGTGATTCAATCTAAACACAATGCAGTTGTATATTCACTGTTAAAATCTTTCCTAAATTATATTCACGTAAATGGTGACAAGCTATAGTTTGTTGAGTTGATAATATGACATGTGGGTATGTAGTAAAAACTATAAAATTTCAATTTATTAAATCATTCGTAATTTTTCCAAGATTGAAATTATGCTTTCATTCTATAAATGAGACCACCGAGCAAAATAAAATGCTTTTTCATCTTCTATTTAGATTCCAAAATGGCGGTTCCGAAGAAAGTTTATGGAACACTGTGGTAAGTGGTAACTAAAAAAGCAACTCATGACAAAACGCCGACGAGAACAACTTCGCCCATCAACTAAAATGCCCGGGCGATTATAATAAATGATCGTACATTCTACACTTGCCAATCAATTGAAATGGTTTACGTGCATTATATCTGTATATTTTTTAAATTCAGATCCTCTCATTGACGCGACGTTAGCTACTTGAAGAATCATTTTTATGAATCATTTTATAAGATTTAATGTATGCTTATGTGCATATTATGTGAACTGGAAAGACGAGCATGGAACACGATAAACGCAATCAGTTTACTGAAGATATTTGGCAGAGAGGAAAGAAAACGAAGACTTATAATTAAGAAAATGGTAGAAGGTGAAGCCCATCTAGGTCGTTCAACTTTATGTAGACCAATTGCATCTCACCTCCGCGGATTCCAAGGAAATTCCCATGTTTTTTGAATTAATCTCTTTCTTTTTTGAAAAATTAGGTTGGAAAAATATTGATTTTGGCCTTTCAAAGTTATTCGAAGCACAAATTATTTTTAAAGCAGATAAAATGTCCTCCACATTTAAACTAGTCCTTTTTCTATTTGCCTGCCCAATTACATTGCAGCAAGCTCTACCCCCAAAAGCCGTTAATGCGGAACGTATCAATCTACTGAAAGAAGCTTTAACATGGATGACCTTCAAAAAGAATGGCCAGCTTGCCACTGACCAGGATCTGGAGCCATTTTTTGGGGTCCTGAAAGACAAATACTTGAATTCCAAATACTACAAAACAATGATAATCGCCTTTTCGCGTGGTGTACTGCCAAAGCTTACCTTGAAGGAAAATGCTACTTGTGACTCCACATATACATTGGAGTACAGGGACAGGCACAACAACTCTGTGACCGATGGCCAAATCAAAAGGTTCATCATTGACAGTTACGACAAAAAGGAAGAAACAACTCGTCAGTTTTGTGACTATCGAGAAGGGCTCATCTGCAACAGAGGTGGATTTGGACGGAAACACGAAATTCTTTTCTGACTACTGTTATGTGGCATCAGGTAACACGCATGGATAACAAAATATGCTTTAAAAAAAAAGAAGATTCTTGTTTATAATTTTAATGCGAATTTTGTTTAAACCTTTTATAGGTGATTGTGGTAAAGATTATGGACTAAAAGACATATTAGACCAATCATCCCAGCTGGAAAAGAATGAGATTGACAGACATTACAATCTGAGGGAAGGCCAATCCGAATGGACATTCTCATGTCATGAGACGAACTGGTGCGTTTTTACTAAGCATGAGGATCCTGATGATCCTGATGAAGAAGTGGAATGTACCACTGATAACACGGGGAACACAGGGTTTGATGGAACGGAGCCGATTACAACTACTACCACTCGTAGAACCACAACATCAAGACGTAGAACGACGACAGGTAAAGATGAGAATAATCTCGGTTGCCAAGGCAAAGACTGTGGATGGCAGGAAGCGGGT
>JAQFXM010006347.1:0-13372 GCA_034693345.1 Entomobrya multifasciata | reverse complement strand
AGTGTTCATCATTGTCATTTGTCGAAATATTATCATCGCAGCGGCGTCATTATGGTCGCTATTACAGCGGGTTTATTCACTATTATTATCATCAATCACCCTTTTATGAACTCACCAAAAAGCCCCAAAGAGCTTGGTTCTCGCCTCCTCGCTCCTAAAATATTTAAATTCATTTCAAAGAAGGAGTGCGCATGTTGTTTAAATTAAGGAACAAAAGGGTTGCCGGCTGCCCTCAAGTGTGCACTGGTACGGAAGAGTAACACTGTCAAGTAAAATAGGATGTGACCAAAATATTATCTCTCAAATTCACTTTTCTCAGGGCAAAAAATAACATAGCTATATGAATGGACCAGAGAACAAAAGGAACTCGTTGACTTTTCCTTTCCGATTATTTAATGAATGTCTGTTTTTTTTAAATTTTATGTGCAGTTATCATTATGTTCATTAGAGCGGAAAGAAATGCATTCATACAAGGCCAAGGTCTGAGGTACATAAAATTCGGTATAGCATGTCATCTTATGAAGTATAAAAAACTGCTTATTATATTCGTACGTTATGATTATAAATGAATGAATGAAAGAGTAGAGCAGTATCTATAATGCATTTCCATTTCACTATCCGAGTGTGTTTAGAAGGTGACGTTTTTAGCTTTATGTTCACACGCAATTTATGAGTTCATCATCATCAAAAGAAAGTGGGGTGATGACGAGTACAATAGAGAGACTCCTTTTAGCTATGCATACATTACACACGAGAGAAACGGTTTTTTGTTAACGTAGTGAAGGGGTTAAAACCAGTTCAGTTCAGTGCAAGAAAGTAATGAAAGTCAAGGTTGAAAGCTTCAATGACAAGAGTCATTTAAATTTCACTTCTCTCATACAAAACACACTAGCCATACAACAACACAAAAGCATTGCATGCACAATTTGAAGCACTCTTCTCCATTGGTCTGTTAGAGAAAGGTAAGTTATAGAAATGGTGTAGTTCCTCTTTAATGAAATGATGCTCCCATTTTGGTACCAACGATCTTCTGGACATTTTAATGGATTTAATTCATGAAAGAAACTACAATATATGTTGGGCTTTTAGTTCAAAGGGACCGATCTGCATACACTTCTGCACTTAATTCTTTTTAGTATACCAGTCTGCCATGTATGAAGAATGAACTGGTGAGTTTTTTTACAAACGTTGTTGCAGGTTATGCGGTATTCCATTCATCATTTGATCTCCATTTGTATTTGCTTGAAGAGCATGGCTAGCTGAAGTGTAAGCATTGAATCTACCTGAACTGTTAAAATGAACCAATTGAACGAAATGGGTTTTTATCAGTGCATTGAAACAGGAAGGGAATTGTGAAGCGTTTTGTATTTCATAGCAGCGTAATTACACAGGAACACATTCATTCAATTTGGACTGTCCGACATCCTTCTTCTCTTTATCAAGAGTCACAACAGCCTTCTAACAACGTAAGGAATGGTCGCTGCTTTCAAAATTATAAAGCAGTAATTTAAAGAAAGAAAGGGTTTCATGTTTCATGTCCCATCCGTAGCCTCTCAGGCTATTGAAAATATTTGTAAAAGTCTTTCCCTTTGTTTTCTTGCATAGGTATACAGACTTGTGCGTGGGGCAAAACGGATTATTCGAAATAATATGCGTACCAGCACGCAACACACCGAACGACAGACTGAGTTGCTAGTTTAAAATGACAGCACTATTACATCAGTACTTTAAAATGACATCACGAGGGGAACATTGGACGTTCGGTTGACTTTTGTACTGATAAAAATCAAAGGTGGACATTGAAAGGAAATAAGACAAGTAATCATATCACAGTATGCCCAAAATGAATCATATGCTTCATGGTACTTACGTATGAATATTTTGATGGTTAAGGAAATGCTTTAAACTTTAAACACCGAAAATAGTTTTAATAAATTCAAAATTAGTTTTATATTTATATACAAACATAAACAGCTATTTTATTTTTAAAGTATTCTTTAGAAGTTGAACCTGAAAGTAAAGTTGCAGAAGTTTAAAAATATCATAAAATCGTTAAATCTATATATTTCGTTGTAACGAAAAAAGTAAAATATGCGCAGAATTCGATGTACATACATATTTTTGTATTCGTGGAGAAAATATTATTGTTTAATTCACGATATTGTATAAATTAGTATTAATAAGTATTCCATCACCAATCTATAATTTACAAGCATGATCCGATAACCCCTGGATAACCCAGTATATTTATTTATCAACTATTGTACATTGCGCTGCTGTAGTATTTTACGGTGGTCATGTATAAAATAATTTACGTCAGAATCTTAGAAATTATAATCCTATGTTATATTTTCAGAATAATTTACTGTACTTTAAGTAAAACTAAGACATTAAAAATGATATATATGGCTCATTGCGTTCCAAAAATTTAGTCAAATTCAATCCATGAAATTTCCTTTTGTTAAACAATTTCATGATTTTTAAAGAAAAACTGTACACAACGTTTAAAAAATCTAATGCTTCTCTTAGTAAACTAAAGAAGCATAAAAATGTTACTACCATATTTGTTTAAAACATCATATCAGAGTCATCATCTTCATCATTCAGAGTATTAAAAAGCAAAAAAGGGAAAAATTGCTTTACGCTAAATTCGCAAGTTCATGTTAACGCTTTCATTACGATAAAATCATGATTTTGCTTCATCATTTGCATCTCATTTTAAAATATTTCCTTTCTAAAGGTAAAGCCAAATTCATCGCATTTGAATTTCAAAGTTCGTGCTAAGGCAGGTGGTCCACAGTAGAATACCGTCACTTTCCCTTTCCTTTGCTCAGCAATTTGCTGGAAAACCTACGTAAATTAAAATCACATAAATAAAACCATCTTGGTAGGAGATGACTAGGCACACCAAGCATCTCTCATCTCGCTTCTTTAGACTGATTTGCATTTATTAAATTCTCCGGTAAAAAAATAATAAGGCATTTATTTTTTTTCTCACTTTTTTCCAGTTTGGTCTTCCAGCATTGGTCCGCGTCTTCAACCCCGTGATCAGGTCTCTTTTTTCCTGTTATGTGAGTAAAATGAAAGATTCATGTATATCTAGCGTATCATAATGCGGTAAATGCACCAAAACAAGAAAAGAACTTTTCATACACAAAAAGAATTTTTCATCATTCAAAAGCCGTCTTTTGGTATGGAAGACTTTTGCTTATTTTGCGGTGGTATGAAATTGTCAGGGGAAATGTCTTCAAGCTAACCTTTTCGTGAAGAAGATCTAAAGCCAGTTGGAGACCTACAGCTTTCATGTCAGTTCTTTGGAGTGCAGAGGTAATGTACATGTGCATGTCCAGGAAGCGTTCCATCGCCCCACTTTCCGCTTGCTCAATCTCCAGCTGCGACAGTAAATGAACAAACCACTCGAAAGACCTTTGGTCTCGATTGATCCAGAAAAAGTCCACCTGTGATATAAACAAGAAAAACGTAATATTTTATGATATTATCAATGTGTTTCAAAGTGGAATGGTAAACATTTCTTTCAGAGAATTTTCTTTATATTGAAAAAAGGAATATTTTCGAAGAAAAACTATGAACAAAAAATCATAAGGAATACATTACATATTTTTTTGATATCCTTGTTTTTGAACTTTATCCTTGCTTTACCAATGTGCTTTGCATGTGATGAACTGAGAATTTCTCATTTCTCAATAAAAGTTGTTTTTAGAAGTTGCCACATAGTGGAGAAGTTTACAAGGAAAATCACGGCAGGGAGTACAACGGAAATAGCATGCGCCATAAATGCATAAAAAGCCACTTCAGCATAAAATTACATTTCATTTCATGATTTAAAGCACAACTCAACAACAAAAAATTCCAGGACTGAAAAAATCAAGATTTTTTTTCTTGTAAAACGCAAGTACATATAACATTGTGACTGTGATTTCATTTTTGGAAAGCTTATCATGTACCTATCACACCACACAACCCTTTTCAGGGATAAGTGAGAAAAAATCAAAAGAAAAAAAACGAGCAAAAATATATTTTAGACAAACCTTTTTCAGATTCAGAACGGACTGAGGAAGTTCTCCACACCATGTAAAATTGCAATTTGGACAGCAGATCCGAGACGCCCAGTAACGGTGCATAATGGACTGAAGTATGCTTGCAAATGGAGTGACCCCAATTCCAGTGGCAATAAGAACAGCATGCTCCGCACGGAATATATGACTTGAAGGAGCTCCATAAGGTCCGTCCAAATATATCTAGAGCACACAAATAATAAACTTGTATAAAAATTTTAACGTACAATATGGCTTCTACTCAGAGATGTCATGTGTGGTTTTGCATGCCAGCTTGTTTGTAAAGTAGTACGTGTTAATATATAAAACCCTATTATATACCGTTATTACATGATTATTTTATTATGACTACAAACTTTCCTTTCCATTCATTTAATTCATTTCCGCAAGTTTCATATATTTTCAGAATAATATATTACTAATGCATATTACACTCTACCTCTAAAGGCCTTCCAACAGCTAAAGATCCGTGCTTGGTGTTGGTGGTTCCCAAAATTGGATGAAGTTCGTTGCCTTCGGACTCCAACTGTGGGTCCATTTCCCTAATATTATTGCCATCAACAGCAAACCTACCTTCTTCAGCCATCTTCTGATCCCGCCCTCCAATAATTCCCACGGCTGAAGCAGTAATGCCCATTTCATCACGATTTTCCTCATAACTTGGCGTTTTTAGAGCAATCACGGTTGGTTTATTTCGCATGTATTTGAAACTGGCAGCCGTGGTGCGACGTGCACGGATACTGCTAATACTGTTCATTTGCGTATTTTGAGTCCCCTTTCCATCACTATTCTCCATTTCGTTCACGGACAATGAACGTTGGAATTGTGGAGCAGCACTTCGAATCCTGAGTCAAAATGATAAATTATGATTTGTATTTTCCACAAATAAACAAAAAAATGGAATTCATTTTTCAAAATGAGTGGCAAAAGTTTTTATTGTAACAAATATGATATGAAGTAAAAAACTTACTGCATTTTTGTTTCTCGTTTCTTCATTCTTTCATGCACGTTTGGAAGTGATTTGGTTGATGTAAGTTTTGGCTTGGGCCTCGTTTGAATTGGCACATTTTTAGCACGGATCATTGCATCACATTCATTGACTGTTTCTACTGAGCTGTATACCTCTGTAGCGTCTACAATTCCGAATACAATTCTTTTTAAACTCATTTTGTGCATGTGGCGTAAACAGTGTTTTGCACTCAATTGCTTGGAACGTTTTTTCTCTCTCTCTTGTAATTTGTAACTGCCACTTACCGTTGTTGGAACCATTCACAACTGAATTGGAGCTAGTTGGATCAACCGATTCTTGCGAGTCTGCAACACCAACTGTTGGTAAGCGTTTTCGATAATCCTCTCGAGATTTCTCAGCGGACGGAACCATCTCCAGAGCATGTACACTAGAAAAAACGGAGATGTATTCAAAATGTTTTTGGAATGATGTACTACATATTTAACAAACATTTGACACATATATTGTTTCTTTCTGTTGGTAATTTATAAGTAATACGTTTTTGATTCTTCTGGCATTGATGTGGACTTCACGGACATTTTAGTTCTACGTTTGGCACGGGCAATGTTGTCACTGTAGCACTTCAGCTTTTCTTGTTCTTTCTCAAAGTACTCGAACAAACGACTTGTCCATTCACCACAAGCTCGTATATGTAGCCATATAGCGTCTAGAAAACAAAAAAACTAGATTGTCAGTTTTGCATACAAATATAAAATTTGTCATAACGTTGTACACTTAATACCTTCTTGTTCAGGAGCACTGCTTATTGTAAATGGATGCCATTCGGACTTGGCTATTTTGGGAATACGCACAAATACATAGTCACCAGGATGGAAATCGAAATTTGGAGGTCTTCGAATCACCAAATGGGTTACTTGGGATGGGAGAAGTATCCCAGAACTAACTGATGTACGTCCCCTACCCATTTTCCAGTTGTAGTAACGCAAGGCCTACAATCAATGCAAAAATTTTAATGATTGTTGGGTATTATTTATATTATGTGTCTGTTTTAGCTGACGTTTGATTCCATCATTACCTGTTCGATAAGGAAAATAAATCCAGGGATGAGAAACCATTTCCAAAAATTTGGGGCATGAACGATGAGTAGTACCCAGAATGCGTAGTACAAAAGATGTGTCCAGTAAAATACCTCAAAGCAACCCCCACGTCTGACAAATGGCATGGATCCAATGACCATCACGGTCAAAATAACCATAAGTAACACTCCACTGTTAAAAGCATACCCGGGAATCAATCCCAAACTGAACATACTCTGACTAGACGTCTGAGGGTCAAATAAAAATTGCATGTAGCTCCAATTGCCTGAATTTACTGGACATGGTATGTTGGAATCATTCATACAGTCATCCAAAGATCCTTTGGAAGGAAGGAGTCCCTCGGCTGGAAGTAAAAATAGCATTTTGTATTCCACGAAAAAGGCTTATGATAAAGAAAGTTGCCTTACAAAAAGCTTTACACTTACAAATATTAATGAGGTGCATGATTGTGTGCAAAAGTCCGAAAAAGAAAATCAACTGTCCAGTCATTTTATGAAACTTTATGTTCTGATCAATAGGAAGAAATGATGATGCTCCTCGAGATCTCAAAAATGTGAGACATTGCCGGAGCATCACTACCACGATGAATGTGCAGTTGAAATTCAAACATTGACCTAAAAACAAATAATTAGAACAACATTTTTTCATGAATCCATTTTACAGTTTTCATAGTGCAAGTTTCATTACAGCAATTATACAATGAAACACAATTTACCTGCGCCTCTAGCAAATACGAGGTAAGTAGTTGCGTTAGGATTTCGCTCATGGAATTGTACACAACGTGAACAAAACAGAGCAACGTTGACAAAAACAAAGACAAGACGCCAAATAAGATAGACATAATTATTTTTAATATATCGTATAGAAAACTGATGTGGTTTCATGTCTTTTATTGAAGACAAGAGAGTTGCCCTTTTTGGCTTTTCTGGAGGAACAAGCCATTGGTCAAGCCTGCAATTAAGAAAATGTGTCATGAAAAGACTGACTTTGTTAGTTCACCATTGCGTAATCATTTTTCGTTTTTCATTACATTATGGACATGTTTTCCAATAAGCCTGGATGTTTCTTTAGTTGTGCTTTCAAAGAATCAAAGCTCAATGCTCCTTTGCCTTCCACGTCTGCATCTTCAAAGAGTGCTCGCGTCAATTCATCTAAAAAAAGATACAAAGACTTACTACAAAATTGCCTTATACTATATATTATTGTATACTAAGAAGCTTTTACTGTTTGTAAAGTGAAAGCACATTTCATAAAACAGTTCTGATTTTTGTATATATGCATTCATGTGGCATTCATCATTCCACGAAAACTAGTTCACAAGAAAAAAACCTACCCGTCTGTGTGTCACTAAACTTCATTCCGTTTTCAGCCAAACAAGCACGAATAACTTTTCCCAATTCTTCACATCGGATTACCCCATCTCCGTCGACGTCATACACTTGAAAGAGGAACCGGATTTTGTCATCCGCATCCTGTCCCGCAAATTTGTGCATAGCATCCAGAAATTCGTGCAGAGAAATGGCACCAGAGCCATCTTCATCGAATATGTCAAACACTCGGTCCACAAAGAATTCCTTCGTTTTCGTAACATAAAACATACCAAACTCATAACGTTTACAACCCAGCAACAACCAATCCAGGAAAAATATCATACCCAAAAAATATTGCAGTTATGCAACATTATTCCGAAGCTTACGTTTTTTGTTTTGATGATTCGTTTGAAATCTTCCTTCCTAATTTCATTCCCATCACCAACATTTTCCCGAAACAGCTTCTCCAGACAACGAATATTTTCCGTTGTAAGTCTACTGCTGGATCTGTATGAGTATTTCAATAACAAACATATATGAATTGAATTCAATCGATACATATGTATTTTATTCAAACATACACATTTAACAAAAAAATACGCATTCTAAGACTTTTTTACCTGGTACTGCTAAGCTGAGAAATGAACTCCATAATTTGCTCCGCAGTGACCACACCATCACTGTCTCGGTCAATTAACCGAAAAAACTTGGTCAAAACCTTCATCGGAAAAAAACGACGGAATGTATATTATTAATACAAGTCTAATTGAATTTTTGAAAACTTTTTACGAAATTACAAATCAAATAGCTACTATAACCAAATGAGATAAGACAAAAGCACAACATAAGAGTTTCTCTACAAATTTATGACTGACAATCTTCTTCATGGAAAAGCGTTCATTCATTCCATATTCCATTCCACTCACTCACCCTTCGCTTCCTTTTTGTATAACACCACCCCCATCACATCACCCATCCATTCTAAATGCACATTTTATAATCTATGAAACAGCAGCAGCAATAGAGCATACAGCCCGGAAGAAGCTCTTTGTTTTTATCTCTAAATACTTGCACAGCTAAAAATAAACTTACATTTTTATCTCCAAAAATAGTACGGAACTTTTCAAAATCCACATTTTCATCCCCACACACTGCATAAGTGACAGACTCCACCAGCTCCACAAAGTCAACTCGAAGATCCTCTCTGTAGAAAAAAAACAATAACACGGCAAACTTAATGTGACAGTGGAAAACTACAAAAATTGCTTTTCTTGTTTGTCACACAATTACACAGTTGAGGGGGTGTCTTGTCGGGTCTCATTTCAAAAATACCTATCCTATACCTAAAGTCTACATATACAAACGATTAACCGTACATTCCAAGTATCAATTTAATTATTGATTGTTAATTATATACCAGTAGACAATCACTAAAACCATGCATATCTTTCTCCAATTTAAAATACTTTTCCGTGTACAATTTTGAACGTTTAAAGTTAGGGAAATCCTACCATGTTGTTTGATGGTCCATGGTCAAGCATACAAAACATGCATACAGAGATGATTTTTCAGATGTAACACTTGATCAAAGTTTGTGGATCGACTGAATGAGTTATTATTGTTTTTTTTCTTCACTTTTACATGGATTCAATAGCGAACAAGTAATAACTAATAATTTTATCTAGATAATATAATAACTTTACTGTGTAGGAATTTTCGTTGCATTTTTTAGCATGTACGTTTTGAATTTTTTGGCTTGTTGGGATCACCTCTCGCATACTTGTCATTATGTCCAATGTGCCTAAACCACCCACCCTGGTTTCACACAGACAATAGAATCCAGCCAATTGATCAAAAAGATCCACGCAAAGATGAAAGACTTGTTTTTTTGTTTGAAGCGAGGACTATAATTAAAGAATTCAATTTAAACAGAGGAATCTTTTTTGGACTGAAAAAATCGTGTGTTGTATGTAAATTCATGCCGTGTACATGCGTTTAATTCGACAGAAAGTGGAAATAAAAATGTTTACATGGTATATCAATGCATTATATTGGCCGATAACGTGATAACAGGCTAAATATTACGATGAGGGTCTACCCGTGAAGTTGGAGCCACACGACAAGTGGTTTTTAGAAATTTGCAGTAATAAAAACTCCAACATACTGTAAAACAAATTCTTTGCATTGATCTATGTCTAAGCTTGACAGTTAAGGAAAGTACATGCAGAAATACATACAGATTACATAAACTTAATCTTCAAAAAATCTCGCACAATTTGTACTAGTGGTCATCTTCGATTCCTGATTCTTGACTAGTTGACTAGTATAAATGCAACATTTGCAACCTGTGGTTTACATTTTTTTAACAAAAAAGTTATAAAGTTTGCATATTTTCATGACTTACGCACTTACACGTGGAATACTCAAACAGGTAATCAAAGTTTAAGAAAAGTTGAACAAGTGCTCAATCCTATCATTGCTTTGGTAAAAAATGGTTTGTCAGTACAGGAGCTATACTGTTGCGGAATGATTAATTATGAAGTAAATTTTGTAATTTGTATGCAAAACTCAAATTGAGAAGAAGAAAAAAATCAATTGTATACTAATTACATAAGTAATTTTGAGCTAGACCAATCAACTTGCAATACCTTGATCGATTTAAATCATTAACCGACTTTACTACCTGGTAAGAATAGAGACTGGGTTGAAAAAATAACGTTTTATTATTCTCACATTACTGATTTATGAAGACTTTGGTTTTAGCAATCGATAAATCAAGTTGTCAAAAAGGTAGTTAATGTTTTATGTAAATATCTGACTTACTTGTGTTGTCCTTTCCCGATAAGTCGTAATTTGAGGAATTCAATCCATTCATGCTGATTAAGTTGCTTCTGTTGTTTTCTATCAAATAAATTGAATAGCCTTTGGAGAAGTTCCTGCAATCATAAAAATATTAATCAATAGTGATTTCATCAAGTTTTTTATGACTCATTATGACATAATACACACATTATAAAATCACTACTCCTCTCCCGTGGGCATTGCATACATTTTATATGAAGTCATCGTAGCGCTGCTGTTTTGCACAAAAATATGCGGAAATATTATGTCTGTCAATTGTCTTCGTGCTTTCACTGTGTTCTGGTTTTCTTCAAATCACATGTCAATTTTTCTTGTGAAACCACGCACGTGCGTACTAAGTTGTTTATTTACAAACTGTTTAGTGTTTATCATCCATTTCATGATATGATTAAAAAAAGAATCCCATCATATCATATTTTAAGATTTTACGATTACTCAAATTCGTAAACACATTTACCTACTTCTTCACTACCGATAATAATCAATTATTGTTGTTTTTGTCCAGTCATGAAAACCGTTTTTGGATAGGATATATTTTTTAAACTAATGACTGTGGTAATGACTTGACTACGTTGGGCAAAGATTTTAGTAGCATTTGAATCAGTTCCAAAAAGACCTGTTGAGAAAAAATGTTTCATTTGCTCAAGAAGCGAAACGTTTTGTGAAAATAGGAAAACTGGAAGTGTTTACTTATTAGTTAGTTGTTAAATAAACTGCGTGTGCGTGCGTTATTTGTGCAAAAACAAAACAACAATTTGGCATTTTTGCTAGTAATAATTTTTAAAGCATTTAATTCAAATAGTTGTTGTTGTGATTTTTTAATGCTTGGACTTAGGTAATTGGCCAGCATGCGCTATAACGTCTGAGGTAGCTCGACCATGACATTGAAATTGAAACTATAAGAAGCTGACGATAAGAAGATAGATACTATGTCGACTAGAGGGGTTTAACCTCATATAAGGAAAACCCAGTGCCAGATACTTAGAAATTCCAAGTAGCATTTCCTTTGAGTTGTTTCTGACGTACGGTACAATTGCATTCAGTTGAGTTATTCGGCCAGCCAGCACTTCAATTTATACTTCAAACTCTATATTCATTCATTGCTCAATAGCTACCGGTTTAGTTATGTGTATACCTTTAACTAACGTTACTCTTACACGTGCATTAAAAATGCGTATAAATTATCAAAAGTAATACGAACATATGAAAACATCCGATTTTAGTTTTTGTTTTACTTCAAAGAGGTTGAAAATCTGTACATCATATTTTCAATACAAAGTAAAAAAAAACACTGGAAGATCAGCCAAATTGATGAGATACATGTGCTCATAGACCATGATTTAGTTTCCCGTATTCTTCACATTTACGCACTGAAGCAAATCATAACTTGCATTTACGTACATTGCATTTTTATAGTTCACATCTTCATGTTGTTATTTTTAAATAGTCTTTGTTGTGTGATTATGATTGTGAGAATGATACAAAGTCCTGCGATCAGATTAAATATACATGGAAATCTTTGTATCAAGTATGCGTTTTTGTCATGCATCATTTTTATTGTCTTCTATATACTTTGTGCACTATCATTATCAAATACCAATTAAATGACTCCTCATTACAATGATAATCGCTAAATACCACGCTGTAATTACAAACTCAAATTAACCAATTACAATGGACTTGTGTTCTCTTTTTAATATTAAAATTAAAACACCGACACGTATTCAAGTGATTCGTTTTTCCTTCTCTTCATTCATAATTTGACTTTCATCTAAACCAAGGTTATGAAAAGATAATGTCGTGATTGTGGTTTATTTGATGATGAAGTTGAGGATGTTTTTTTATCCTACTTTACAGGACATTTACATGCATGTCATCCTTTTGATATCTTTTTAACAAATGCAATTTCTACCAAATAATAAGAGATTCTCAATGTAATAACAAATGAATGCACTTGTGCGTGTTTTTGATTTGATTCATCAGTGTGTGAGGCAGCAGAAAAAGTTAACGCACAATTACAATATAAATACGCACATATGTCATCTTTTCACAAGTATTTTTACATTACATTCATATTACAACTGTCAATACTCAAAGATAAAAGCTTCCACCGTGTGGTAGGTAGAAAAACAATTAGGCCAATCATCATCAAACTATTGATCTCATAAACCTTGTTAGTTCGCTTACATTAATCTAGATTACGGGTAATTTGGATTTTTTATGCTGATTTCTTTGTGTACTCCGATTTCAAATTAAAATATTTATTTTTTCCTAATTGAAATTGTATAAAAATGTCATCTCATGATTTATTGATGGAAGTATACTCCTACATGAAACGTGAAACACGTAGGTACTTCAAATGGTAAAAAAGAAATTGCTAAATTTTCCATACACACAGCCGGAGCCGAAACATGATAAAAAATAACATACAATCCCTACCAGATCACTGTAAGTAACATAGCATTCGATTATTCGATAGCTCATCATCTAACTAAAACTCCAAGTAAATTCGCCTCCACCTTCCCATTTTATATGTTACACTCCTAATACCAATATTTTATTAAACCAGTTGCTCATTTTATTTTCAGGTCATAAAAAAGTAGAGTTCCGTGTTACTCTTTTCAATTTATTTAACCACGCCGCAAAACTTCAATATAATTGGGTACATTCATAGTATAGTATATACATTTACATATTTCACTAAAAACTATCGATGTTGTCGTCTGTCTGTAAGACTTCTTGGACCAGACAAGAGACAAACTCGACTATATAATACGACTACGACTGAAATGTGCTAACAATGCTGCATAGCAATTTCCTTTTTTTGCTTGCAATTACGATGTTCACATCAATGTACCATTTATTCTTCTTGGACAAACACTGTGATTGTGAGATAATCTTAGGCCAGTACTCAGTACTGAATATAGCATAACCCGGACCTGTCCAAGTCTCATCTTTGCTTATTACTTGCGATTTTTTCGCAAGTACTAAGAATGGTCGGGTCGTCTGTCCGTCTGTCTGTCCGTCCGTCTGTCTGTCCGTCTGTCTGCACGATAA
>JAQFXM010006346.1:0-13373 GCA_034693345.1 Entomobrya multifasciata | reverse complement strand
ATTACCCTTCGCAACACATCGAAATTGTGTACACGAATCTGGTTTTGTGACAAATATTGTTACCGTTGTAACAATGGGCGATTACAAAAGTAAAAATACACACTTGGGAAATTTCTTCAGATAATATCGTTGATGTTAGTTGAGTTTCCAAATAGAAAAGCCCAAATTTGCATTGCATTGTAGTGCTCCAAACTCAAGCAGAGTAAAATGAGTGTACACAGCAAATCATCAAGAGAAGGTTTTCGTGATTAAGGGTTCGATTTGTAGCAAAAAATGATGATGCTGTATTTCGAATTCGGAAAATATCTATTATTAAAGAATTCTAAACGTTTTGTTAAGATTTGAGTAAAGAAAAACGTTCAATCATTTATGAAACTATTATGATGATGAATGTTTGAAATAATCGTTCAAAAATCGGTTTTAATTCTAGAATAGGAATAACATAAGACTTGTCTGGGCCGGGTAACAATTTTATAGTGAAATAGTAACCAAGCCTAAGATTTCGAGTTCAGATTTACAATCATATATTGGTAATAATAGGGTAACAGGTGTGTATCTCCTACATAATAATATTATTGGATTTGGATCAATTTATGAATGATCTCAGTATCTTTGTTGCCTGCTCACATGGCATTATAATATGGTTGAATCGATTATATTTAAACATGGACTAAAATAACATAAGCTAAATCTAGGAAAAATTCAGGTTTGTATGACAGTAGATTTCAAAAAGTTTAATGGGATTTAATTTTGATACACATGAATGATTTTTTCAGCGATTTGCGGAGAAAGTAGCAGAGCTTAAATAGTATTTTCTTTAAATTATCTCAAAAAGTTATCATACCCAAATCGCCACATTTATATGGAAAGGTGCGTAGGTGTCAAAATCTCGATATTAAACGAAAGAATATAATTTTTCTACATTCCAACAAGTACGACATGAACTTTTGTATATTTCACCATTCAAAGTGTACGTATTAATCTAACATTTTGGAGAAAGCCTCATTGGCATTCTTCGTGGTTAGTTTGATGTTCACGAATAGGGTTACTTTTAGATGATACAAGCCCTGCGGCAACCTACTGAGAAACCTACATGATTTTCAACATCCTTTGTGATATTTTCACAGATGAACAAAAACATCCCATCTACCTACAACCAGCTATGATGTGGAATTCCATATGGAAAATGCGTGAAATATTACCCGAAATCTATGTATCTTCACATGACTTGATATCCTAATTTATTGCTTTGCTGTTTTATTTTGTGTAGGTTTCGCTTATATAATAGTAATTTCTGTGATTTTGATACAAATATTCATCGAAAAAAACTCAAACTTCATTCTGTAACATGTCAAAGTCACTTTTAACAGGGAAATGTAGTAAAATATATGCTTACTTCTAGCAGTTCGAGAATTTTGTTCAGCAAAATATTGCTAGTTGACTCACAAAATGTTGTTTCTAGCTTAGTCATACATTAAAATATTTGCATTTGGACAACTTTCAACAAAACAAAAAGGTAATGGTAAAGCGACCGTATGAAAAGAATGATTTGAAGTAGTCTCACTACACCCCAGAACGCTGAAGCAGACGCCATTTAACTGATATTATCATTTAATCTCAATGAATTATAATCTTATAACGTGTTTTTAGAAATATTACAATTTGCATTTGTTTAAACGTAAACTGATTATTTGAAAACAAATTTGTAAAAAAATCGCCTCGAAGGTTTAATTGCCAATGATGATAAGCTATGACGTCAGAATGTATTAAAATACACAATGGAAACATATTCGGATTCAAAGATCATCGTACAGCCACTCCTCTAATTGAGAAAAATATGTTTTAAAATTGTAAATAGCATGACAAAATTATAAACAAATTGTCGCAGTAAGCAAAACTAATACTATTCGGGTTGTTTACCTCTAAGTCGAGCTTTGGGTTATCTTCATAATATTTTTTTCTCGGAAAAATAAATTATTCAATGGAAATGACAAACTTAAGATACATATATTTATGATAACTGCCTTTAAGTAAACTTACCTTGTAGTTTTTGTTTGAATTTAAAGGGATGAGTTGTTGTTTTAAATGCACCAAACACACGAAACACTCTTTAAAATGTATCTTTTATTCAAGTCAGTTGATCAAGCCGGGAAAATAAATAAGCGATGGTTATAATTTTATCGTCTTATAATTTAAGTTATGGCTAAATAAATTAATTGAATTTTAATATACAGGTACTCGATAAAAATTCCTAAAAAATTGTACAATTAAATGAAACAGTACCTTAGGATTTCTACTTCTATTTTCAAACTACAATTAACTTATAATACAAAAAATATTTACTTTTCAGTGCTTATTTGGTTTGACAATCAGATTTTACAAGGTACTAGAAAATTTGTAGAAAGGAGGTAAACGAGCAACTGGTATATTTTGTTTCACAGCGAGTTACACAAAGCACGTCTGTCTCCTTTCTTGTTAGAGTTTCAACAGAACATGCTAGCTTGTTGGATGTGTATCTTTTATATTCATCTTCCAATATGGAATCATACTGCTACAAGCCAGAAAAAAAGCAATAGACAAGCTTTCGTGTTATGGAGGTTGAACAAGTAGTTTGCTTGTTTTCTCCACTTACTGAACACCCCATTATCTACTAACGTAAGCATACAAACATTTTCCACTTACACACGTCTCGTGAAAGCCTTTGAAAATAGCAAGCCATTAGACAGCTTTCTCTCGAATACCAGTTTTAGCAGCTCTAGAATAAATGCAGATTGTGCACTAATGTCGACTTGTAGTCGATCATGGTAGTATTAAAGTTTCGAATTAGCGTATTTTTTAGATTAAATGTTTAATAGTCAATCGAAATATGCTTTCCAGAAATTCAAGATTAATGTCGATTAACATCTTACACAAGTTCACAAATAATGCTGTTGATTCAAATTTAATGACCCATTTTACAATTTGACTCGAAAATATTAATAGGATATCATGTCTATTATTTTAATCTCCTCTTTTTATGGGAGAAAATGTTTGTTTATACAGTTTAAGATATGGATTAAGTTACTAGAAACAGCAACAATGTCAGATCTTGATATCCCGGAAACTTAATTCATACTTCCGGAAACTGAATGCTGGTGACATAATAGGGATGAGCCTCGAAACGTCTTTTCCAAACTAACCCGTCCGATTCCGTAGCTTTTATAATTTACATCAAATAATTAAAACCTTCCATGTTTTCCATGTTTACGACGCTGTTATAAGCGCATTTAATTTTTGTTTGTATTTAGAATTTAATTTAAAGTGCCCTTAATTGGTAACTTACAATAAAATACAGACTTAGTGAATGTGCAGAATAGCTGGTTTGTTTGAAGTTTTTACAAAGCAGTAGTTTTATTTTAGCGTTCGAACTCACGAAAAGCTAAACTTCAAATTTTAATTGAGTAGCATCCTTAACCGTCACATTTCATCGTTTCAAGTGTCAACAAAAATTAACAGGTACCAAAATAAGTGTTGTTGAAGCCTGATTATGCTCAACATGTTCTGCAACAAAATAAGCTAATAAGATATCTTGAGGCATCCCATACTCAATTATTTACCACAATGGGATAACAAATTGAAAACTGAGATTTTAAGTAAAGGAAGTGACGATGAGAACATTCCTTTGTAGTATCTACTTGTCAATTTAATAACAGTTGACAAGTAGATGCATATTCTTACAAAGGATTTTCGCCTTCTTAAGGGAAAGGCTGCTTGAAAGGGATTTCTCTACATTCTCGTCCAATTTAAGTTAACACACTACACCATCGAAAATGAAACTTTTGGACACCCAGAAATACTACAAGCTCTATAAGTTTCTGTAAATTGCGTGTATTATTATTGGTATGGTATAAAAAGATTTGAAATGTAAGAAACGATGACTTCATTACTTCATTCAGCGTCTTTGGTATCTTATGCCTGCCTATCATAATGCTAATTTATCGTACTGAAAAACTTTCTAGAAAGCAATTTAAATTGGCTAATCTCCGTAACATTCTTCAAACAATAGCTTTGATGCATTAATGCATGTATGTAAAGTACATTATCATTAAAAACAAAAGGTAAAGTTACATTCTTGTTACATTCTTTTGATCTTTTTTCTTTGTATTTTAGTATGCATTGAACCTTTAATCCAAACTTGGAACTTTTTAACATGTACATGTCTGTTCGTACGAACGTACCCTGTGTCTTATCATAGTTGAATGAGGAACTTTTTGGATACCAAGGTGTATAGTAATAATAATGCAAGGTAACTTACTTTGTATCACCTTAGTTGCTCCAAAGAATCTATTGTGACAGATGTAGAAGTAACATAAATATATCATTTGTTGGGGACTGCAGACGAAAAATTTGACACTGAATATATTTTATGCACGTTGCACGTAATGAGTTTGATACAAGGATTCAAATAAGGTCAAAATAAAGTTACTAGACTAAAATGGTTGTAAAATGCCATTTGTTACAAACTTACAAGTATATTTGAACTCGTTTTCCCTCCTTGGGGAAAGTCATAACAAAATGAAGCCTCCTTGAAGATGTTATCTCTTTTCTCATCTTTTTGGCATTATTTCGTTTCAGATACAAACAATTCATCTCCACTTCCCAGGTCGTTTACCCCTAAAATGCCATTTATAAACCATCCCACCCCCGCACTCTACTTCAATACCTGAAACGTTTTGCAATGTTAAGAAACACATCTTTTGACAATTCGATAACCAGTTCTTTCTAACCATCCATGCATATGAGGCTCACTATAAATAGTGTTAGTGAGGTTTCCATAGTGTTGCAGCTCTGCCCACCGAAATTGGCAAGGGCTTGAGAGGGATGTTTTGGAGACGATACTAGTCGAATGGCACTGCGAAGTTTTCACAGTATTCCCGACATGGATTTGTCGTTGAACTTTTCTTGTGTGACCTGTGTGGTAAATCAATACAAAGATGCATGTTTACATGACCTATAATGAACGCCCCCATAGTTCACAGCGTCTTTTGGATTCCTGGGGCGTGGTCTAATCTTTAGATTGGTCTTATAACCAGAAAAAAAGTTGTAATACTTTCTTCGACTAATTGACTTTGAAAACTTCGAAGATAATTAGTTCTGCTTGGTGGCACACCATACTATCTGACACGCAATCCATCAACGTTTATGGTGAAATGGATGGCCAGTGCATGAAACAATTTTTGTTACTACGACGTTTTATGTTACTACCAATGCTAGTACAAAAGATACTATACAAAGTAAGTGGAATTAAATTTATAAGCTTAGGATGTAATAAATGTGAATAAAGTTTATTGAAATTAAAAAATGGCAATGTTCTTAAACCTCAATGGATTCATTGGATTCCTATTTAGAAGGTGAATGCTTTTTTGCTTTGTTTTTGCGAGCTTGTGGGTGGGTGATAAAAATACTAACATTTATAGTGGCTTAAATTTTATAGCTTTCACCAAACCAAGTTAGCTGCTTTTTTGTCATTTAAAGGTAGGATATTATGGATGTAAAAAAGGTTAATATCTTAACAAGCGACACTTTAGACATGTGCTGTTTGTTTTTTATTCTTTTATTTATCCACACCTACGTTATTTATTTGGGAGCATTGCTATTTTAAAATATGACATTTTGTCAAGATTGTTTATCCTATTTATACACAGAGAACATACATATAATATATATATGTATTATGTGCCACAGGTTGGTTTATATTTTATGCCTTAACCAATCCCCTTATGGCCAGAAGTAACAGTGTAGTCGTAAAATAAACTCACCAACTTTTTTCTGACACCCTGGTCTCTCCCAAGCATGTTTTCCTTCAGCCTCACCTACCCAACCCACGCTACAAGAGAAAAGGATGAAAGTTACACTCAGCACGACATAGGTCCACGACAAAAACCATCGTCTTATTGATGGCAACGATGAACTAGAAGATTCTCGAGTTGTCTTCTCAAATTTACTGCTTTGATAATTTTTCAGTGAAAATGCCCCCAAACCATTTGATCGAAGCAGTATTAAAAGTTGAATCACTTGATGAAGGAATTGGACGAGCAAATTTTCATGTTTGTTGATAAATAGGAAATTTAGCATGTGTTGTTACAGGGTGCCCCAAATGTTATGATAAGCAGTAAATCCCATTCAGTAGAAAACCTTCAAGACAATCATTAAAATGAAAAATGCTTATGGCAAGCATGGATGCTATTCTAGAATTCTATGTCTTCTAGATTTTTTTCCACTGAAGCCAAAATCAATGCCCACCTATTGAAAAACCTACTTTTTCTTTCACATCAGACATTTAATCATTCAAATTGATAGTGATCTACCTTTAACATGCTATTTTTCACTTTCTCCCATCACAAAATGATCGAAAGATGTGCATTTCTGGTACGTTATTTTAAGAGTCATGCCATAAATTGGGAATAGAACGCTTTTGCATATTTTATGATACTGTATAATTCTACATGTATGTATGTCAGAATGAAGGATAAGTTGTAACAGACTAAGGAATCAACTCTGCTATCATCGACGTTAAAACATAATGCACATACATATTATTATTATGCATGTACGCTTTTCCTCTTTCACCCACGTCATCTCATGTTTATAATTCCATCATTTTTATCATCTTCACTATGAAAACCAGAACATCTTGTTCTTTATTTTCCAATTTACCAAATAGCTAAGTTTTTATCCATTTTTCCTCACTTCTATAAGTCTATAGCATACTTTGCTGATTAAACGGACTACTTGGATTAGAGATCAACACTGTATAAATCGAGTACAGAAATTGATTAGTTTACTAACTCGTTTCTTTTTACAAATTACTTGGTTTGCTTGTTGACTAATTTTTGCCACAAGCTTAAGTGCTAAACACAGTGTTGAACAAGCTCATTAGTACATTGAGCAAAAGTGAATGTCATTAAAGCAGAAGGAAAACTTGTTAACTTGTCAAGTGTTAATTTACACAGCTTGAGCGTTTACGATGAATCTTTAGTGGTTATGAGGAAAGCAAAAACTTGTTGAGTTGTCAATGAGATATTAGTTATTTTGTGAGCGTGTGTATGTGTTTGGGGATTTACGGAACTTCGTTTAGATAAATTAACAAAGTTTAATTCTTGAAATTTGCTTAAGATGATTGGAAAGAGTCATGTAACCATTCAATGTGGATTTATTTTGCTTTCTAATTGAAATACTGTGTGATTTTGGATTAAATCCATTTCAATATGCCGTAAGTAAATCGTATGAATATGTATTATGTGTTTGCAAAAATCCGTTTTTTCTTGTATGAAAATTTACGTTGTAATAATTTATTTTCGGCATAATTTTTTTTGAACAATCTATTATGCTTGACATTTATGATAAAGGTAATATATGATTAGTGAACGACTTGTTGACTATTTGTTTGTGTTCTTATTTTATGAGGAGGTTATTATTTTTTGCTATTTTATACGATAAGATGAGACAGTTTTAGATACAAACAACATAAATTTACCTAAATTTGTTTGGTCAGTTTACAAAAATACTAGCGAAATCAGTTTGGAAGTTCAATTGTATTTAAATTATATGTGAGTTTCGAAACGAATGAAAGTTTTGAATTTTGACAGAATTTGGATAGTTTTTTTTGTTTTGTACCGATTTTATTTGCGGATCCCTAAACTACTAAAATAATATTTGCTTTTGATTTAAACAAGTTTATACTAGTTTATCTCTTTTCTGCACACCCTGTTCGTCAATCTCAACTCTACACTATATCCTCATTATCATAATAACGCATGCTTTTTGTTGTTTTACGTGCCTAAAACCAAACCTAAACAAAGCTGTTAATCTCGATAGCTTCCTCATCATTGTATCTTGAACTCTACTCTTTCAGCACCTTTATTAGCTTTTCTCAATCCTGTAACAAATATGCACATTCCGTTGACAAAGTAGCAAAATACGCAAAGAATCAATGGTGTTTTGAAATTGGGCCAGCATAACCTTTCTGCCTACGAAATAAACGCTTTTAAATCAATACTATGCTCATTTAACCAAAAACATTAAGTAAAAAGTCAACTTAGAAAATTCCTAAAACCAAAACAGTCGAAATGAAATTAATAGTCTTTAGAAATTTTTAGAATGTTACTGATCTTTTTATCAAATTATCCATTATTCCGATTCACAAAACAGTTGTTCAGAGCTAGCCATGCTAAATATGGAATAATTAGCTTTAGCGTAATGGTTTAGTTCTGATAGAGAATATGTTTGTAGTTAAAATTCGAAAGACATGAAAAGTAAAAAATGCAAGAACAGAACTTCACCTGTAGGTCAAATTAAAATCAAAAGTCAATCCATGTTCAAATAATCTAGGTCGGGTACAGCAAGGTGCTGACAGCATGCAAGTCCAAAGGTTTGACTTTAAATTTTACACGAGGAAATATATATAAAAGAAAATCATGATATAAATATGAAATCGGTTTTAAGATTCCATCAGCTACCACTCGTGTTTTTTTTAATTCGATAAGACATTAGGTTAATCCTTGCATCAAATGTGTAATTCTGTTTTGTAAAGCAAAATACTCAAAGGAAATGCATTGGTAGGCACAAAACAGTTGAGCGTGTACAAAAAATATCGAGTATCTTTGTACGCTTGCAAAGAATAAGAAAGTGGACTCCAAAAAACTCTTCCGGATTCCAGTTGTTGCCTGCCTGGGTGGATAAAATCTGCCTTGTTTTGTGCACATGGTTGAATGAATTGATACAAAACGACGCGTTACATATAAGCATGATGTTTCTTAGAATACGTTGAGGCATAATATGTTTTCTTGTAAGCCTATTTTAGTTACTTCTGTATAATCCGTCTTATAGAATAGGATTGTTTGCTATTGAAGGTAATAATGAGCAATTACGAAAGAATTTTTATGTTAGATAGTTTCACTGACATTTGGAAGTTTTCTCAAGGGAAAGTTGACAGTATTCACACTAGTTACTTCACTTTCTAACATTACAATTTACGAAATAAATTTAATGATATATACTACGCAGCGAAGAATTACGATACGCTGGCTGATGTCGTAAGATTAATATTCTAATTCTTACATCATGCTAACTACAATTATTGTATCCCTAATCTGAAAACAGTTTAATGATTTGTTTCTACAATTCAAAATTCTGTTTAAAATATGTTGGTTTATTGAAACGACCCATTGCTTTAGCAAGTTATTAGGCCGAAAAAACGATTGTTTTTCCTAACGAAAGACAATATATATACATATACTAGCTTGAAACACGGTGAACCAGATTTACGTAATAATTATAAAGTCAATGGGGACAAAGATAAAACTTAACTGAATGAATCATTCGGACTCTTTCTTAAGATATACAAAGGTTCTTGAACTGTATACACCATTCTGTTTTATTCATGAAGTTTGTTTAATTTTTATCATTTAATTCAAAATACAATGTACTTTTGGGATGAGAAGAGGAAGTACGTCTGTGGTTTCCAAGTACACAGCGAAAAAGTGGTCAATTTTCCACTGAAAGATGTGGAAAAATAATACCAAAATGCATAATCTAATTTAGAATCACTTCCAATGACTTCTGTTGATCCGGTTCAGGTGTTTTTAGAAAAGGGATAGGAACTGGACTTCTTGTTTGAGTCGTCCAAAAAGCTATAATGTTTTTATTTGGTTGGTTTCCACTGTAGACTGGACATCTTGACGTATGTATTTATGCATATACTCATTGACCAGTTTATTTACGAATGAAATAAATTAAGTTAGAATACTCAACTCAGTTTAGGTTAGATGTGGAAAAAATGTGCAAGTTTAATCAAATGACAAAATTGGCTTAAAGCGTATTTAGCACAAGTATAACTTAGCGCAACAAAACAATATGTATTATAAACTATAACTATAAATCACAAATAAATTATATTTATTCATATTTGCATGCAAAAGTTTTACAAGCAATAAACGAAACCATGCTCTTGACAATTTATTTTGAATTATTTAAATAAACTTACATCAATGAAAATCTTCCTACAATATTATTAAAAACTATCACGAAGTCTTCTATGCTTACGGGAAGAGTTTCATTTAAATAAATTCAAGGCAGTTAGAATGAGATTTTAGAAGGGTTGATATGATTCAATACAAGCCCTCCAGCAATCTTTTCCGACGTCTTTGCTTTTCAGTGTCCTTCGCTCTTCGTACACAAGAACAAAGATATTCAACTAAAATAAAACCCTGTTGTTTAACAAAGTTTCCTATGTAAGTTTCAGGTTGCATGGTCCATTCCCAGGGCTCCTATCATCACATGACTTGACACTAGAATTCATTGTTGTGCTCTATTTCTTACAAATATAACGTTTACTACGTGACAGACAAATAATGACTGTATATTTAGTATTATTCAGTTCAAAATGAGTTTATAAGGGATCGCAGTGACAGAGTAAAACAAATTATATTAGTTAACACATACAATATGTGGTCACTTCTCACTTACATGAGACCAGCTGTCATTTGCCAGAAAGTTACAATTTACAAAATAATTTATTGCTTTTAGCACAATTTTTTGATTAAATATACTTTACGTACTCATCAATCTTCTACAAAATTACATGGCTAGGACGATAAAATTTGCTTCAGAGAATTTCTGCGACAAAGTACGTCAGAAACAGTAAGTTAAACAATGAAATTACAACGCTTATATAATACGTTCATATTATGCTTTGAGGGTGGTGTGATTACAAATGTAATACTAACATCTTATTTAGTAAATACTGTCTTCGATATAAATGAAATCACAAGATTTCTTAAATAATTCCACCAAAGTTAACTGGTTGACAATCAAAGAAAGTATCCAAGATAAAAAGTACAACTTTAAATTTGAAAACAAAGTAGAATTTGTAAAAATCACTGTAGGTACAAATTAAATTACGATATGATACAGATATGATAACATTTGCGGGAATAGTTATGACGTAACCCAGATTAAACCAAACACAACGATCTATGGCTGACTCGGATAATCAGGTTGACTTAACATTAACTTAAGTTAACATAAAATCATTTCACACTAATAAAAAGGTCCATAGTTTCCCAATTTGAACTCAAACTGGGTTTCATCATTCAATTTGAAAGAAGAAGAAATTTTACAAAATAAACATCTACAAAACAGCGACTTGAAAGTGCTTCTTACATCATAAAATTCATTGTAGAGCTTTCTTCATATTTTCTTGGATAATAATTTTGAAATCGTTAAATCTTAAAAGTAGTAGTGTTATCTTTACTGTGATAATTACTACTTTGACTATGAAGTTTTAAAGATTTTTAATTTTTGAAAGAAGGCAATACGAATATTTTTATTTAGCTTGATGGGCTTTTGCGACATTTGAATTTTCCATCCTTACATAGTAATTACTTCAGGAGTCAGATCCAATTGTTTGACGCGTGTATGTTGTCACATGAAGTGATCCAATACTTAAAATGTCAACAGATTGAATTACAGGCAGGTAAAACTGATGTTAGAAGCATGAAGCAGTTATATCTATATACATAAAGCGCGTTGAGGGCGGTCTCACATTTTTGTATGTATAAGGCTTGCTCTCATGAATACACCGAGCTCTCTGTTTTGTATGCATGCAAGCAGTTGACTAAGCAAGCAGCTCACTCTGCTGTAGACATGCAACCAGCTCACTCTGCTGTAGACGTGCAACCAGCTCACTCTGCTGTAGACGTGCAACCAGCTCACTGCTTTATGTGTGTATTCAAGCAGCATGAGTGTACAGTGTACTCTTCGAATGGTTCCATGCCGATTCTTGCTGTGTCAACAGCCAAATTTGACAGCCAAAATTTTAGCAGTGGACTCTCCACCTTCCAAGTTTTGCCGTCGCAAAGCCAAAATTGGCAAAAAATTTGACAGCCGAATTTTTAGTAGCGGACTCTCCAACTACCAAAATTTTGCTCTGTCAAAAGCCAAAATTGGCTACAAATTTGACAGCCAACTTTTTAGCAGTGGACTCTCCAACTGCCAAATTTTTTTGTATCAAAAACCAAAATTGGCAACAAATATTTAGCAGTGGACTTTCCACCTGCCAAATTTTGTTGTGTCAAAAGCCAAAATTGGCAACAAATTGGACCGAATTTTTTTAGCAGTAAACTCTCCACCTTCCAAATTTTGCTGCGCGAAAAGCTAAAATTGGCAAAAAATTTGACAGCCGAATTTTTAGTAGCGGACTCTCCAAATACCAAAATTTTGTTGTGTCAAAAGCCAAAACTGGCAACAAATTTGACAGCCAAATTTTTAGCAGTGGACTCTCCACCTGCCAAATTTTGCTGTCAAAAACCAAAATTGGCAAAAAAATTTAGCAGTGGACACTCCACCTGCCAAATTTTGTTGTGTCAAAAGCCAAAATTGACAACAAATTTGACAGCTAAATTTTTCGTAGTGGAATCTTCAAATGCCAAATTTTGCTGTATCAAAAGCCAAAATTGGCAACAAATTTGACAGCCAAAATTTTAGGAGTGAACTCTCCAGCTGCCAAATTTTGCTGTGTCAAAAGCCAAAATTGGCAACAAATTTTTAGCAGTGGGCTTTCCACCTGCCAAGGTTTGCTGTCAAAAACCAAAATCGGCAAAAATATATAGCAGTGGACACTCCACCTGCCAAATTTTGTTATGTCAAAAGCCAAAATTGTTAACAAATTTGACAGCTAAATTTTTCGTAGCGGAATCTTCAACTACCAAATTTTGCTGTATCAAAAGCCAAAATTGGCAAAAAATTGGAGAGCCAAAATTTTAGGAGTGAACTCTCCAGCTGCCAAATTTTGCTGTGTCAAAAGCCAAAATTGACAACAAATTTGACAGCCAAATTTTTACCAGTGGGCTTTCCACCTGCCAAATTTTACTGTGTCAAAAGTCAAAAGTGGCAGCAGATTTGACCTCCAGATTTGTAGCAGTCGACCCTTCAATTGTAAAATTTGACAGCCCAATTGGTTGTGGACTCCCTAACTTCCAAATTTAGTTAATTAAAATGGGGATATAATTTAGGATTTAGCTTGGGACATTTTTCGGATTTAGCTTGGAAAATTCCATAGAATTATCTTGGAACATTTTCTGGGGTAGCCTAAGATAATTTTTGGGTTAGCTTGGGACATTTCGTGGGTTAGCTTGGGACATTTTTAGGTTATCTTGGAACATTTTGTGGGTTAGCTTGGAATATTTTGTTGGTTAGCTTGGAACATTTTGTTGGTTAGCTTGGAACATTTTGTGGGTTAGCTTGGAACATTTTGTTGGTTAGCTTGGAACATTTTGTTGGTTAGCTTGGAACATTTTGTTGGTTAGCTTGGAACATTTTGTTGGTTAGCTTGG